>WOVY01014234.1:0-65390 GCA_013436015.1 Rhipicephalus annulatus | reverse complement strand
CCTTCCTCGAAAGCAATTCACTGCCCTTCCCCAGGGCAGGGTAGCCTACCGGGGCTCAGCTCGACTTAACCTCCCTGCTGCCCCTCTCCTTGTTTCTCACGGAAGCATGCGGGGCGCAGCTCTGAAGTGCTGGACATATATATATATATATATAATATATATAATATATATATATATATATATATATATATATATAATATATATATATGGTAGGGTGAAATTCAAATGGATCCGGTGGAAAATGCGGTAGAAAAAAAGTCGACACACGTGCGAAAAAACACTAGTTTTACTAACGTTTCGGCAGGTGGGCCTGCCTTCGTCGGAGTGAAGGCAGGCCCACCTGCCGAAACGTTAGTAAAACTAGTGTTTTTTCGCATGGTTGTCGACCTCTTTTTCTACCGTATATATATATATATATATATAAATTATATATATATATATATATATATATATGCCATCTCAGCTATCACGATGCAAAGAGGAATAGCGTTACGCGAAGCAAAAACTAGTGCATATTATTCCCATTGTTCCCAGTATGCTGGAGGTGTCGCTACTAATATTTTGTTATGATCATTAACTAATGAGTCATAACTTTATTTGTAACTCAAACAGTACTCGCCTATTTATCAAAATGTCACTGAGGCAGATGTGCGCATGTTGAAATGACATCCGTCTGTACTACTTAAAGAACGCATTAATTTCGCGCTCATTTTTTTTTCCGTGAATAAAGAAAGCCCGCGAAATAGGAAAAATAAGACGCGAATCCGCTCATAACCACAAAAAGAACAGCAACAGCGCCCTCAATAGTCTTATTGGTAGCAATTGTTTTGCCACTTTTTCGTTGCCGGAGACAGCGTATTGCACATTGGCAGGGGTAAAGGTAGGGAGCCAACATGTGTTGCAGTTTTGCCGGGATTCCGTCCGCTTGATTGTACGTCTCTATCACCAATAATATCTCGCGGTCAACTGTTCTCATGATAACGCCGCCGTTTCGCTGTTCTGAGTGATTGCATCCTGACTGCGTTATATCAAGGCAGCGCGTTTATTCGAGCTGAAAGTGGCAGATAGCGTGATCTATATTTAAAATGCGAAGCATTCCTTAGTGGACTTCGGCGACATTGAGCGTCTATCTATCTATCTATCTATCTATCTATCTATCTATCTATCTATCTATCTATCTATCTATCGTATCTATCTATCTATCTCTATCTATCTATCTCTCTATCTATCTATCTATCTCTCTCTCTCCTCTAGCCGCTTGCATTTGGGTGCTCTCGTGGTCACTACCTTAGCTTGGCGCAAACCAAAATTAGCATGGGAGGGCAAGATGGTTTGGCGAATATGACACGCTGCTCATAACTTCAATAATGTCAATTTTCCGTCACGTACATTGTCAAACACGTCCCGCCAGACAGTGGCACATACCCACGGGCGGGTGTGTGCCGCTGGTATGCGGATACGTGCCGCAGTGATTGACACTTGGTGTCTACCCGTAACGACGAGAACACACTTGGGAAATTTTCGTGCGAGCGTTAAGAAATAACCGAAATCGGTAGCGTCAACCCTACGATACAAAGAGCTAAGTCAGGGTCCAGCTGGAACCAAAGCCAAGCATTCTGCGTGGCAGTGAAGCATTTTACCACAGAGAGCTACGCCAGGTCTCGGAACTACTTTTAAATAGACGTTAATCTTCGTGAAACGTCAATATTGTTGCAGTGCTGCCTACCCAATTTTATAAATAATACATACGGGCTCCTTTGGTACAGCCGTCACTTCGGATTAATGTCAATTGTGTTAGGTGTCATGCGCTGAAGTTGATTTTTGTTGCAGTGTCCAGGGCCAGTATCTTCACGAGCATCAGCGCTTCATATCAGCTTCTGTTGCTGCTAATACACATGTTCCAGTTGACATCGTTGCGCAAGTGCAAAGAACTGGTTATATGAACATCTGCAACCTTTCAACATATGTCTGTGCATGCAAAGTTTGTACATATATTTAGCGTCATTTCATGACGTGTCACACAATTAAAAAATTGCAGCACGGTCACCTTCCCTCCGCATGCTTCGCATAACGTCGATTCCCGGGTATGTGGGTTCTGCAGAATTTTTCTTTCTTTCTACATTTCAATCATTGCTACTGGACATCTCCAAGTGAGCTTGTTTGAGGGCGCTTCTGTCTGATTGCACGCTGTCGTCTAGTGATGTGTTATTTTTTGTATTTCGCGGGCTTTCTTCTTATAACCGGGGAAAAAAAGCACGCAATTAGTACGTTGTCGAAAGTAGCCCGCACAGATTTCGTTTGAACACGCACACATCTGCCTCATTGACATATTTATAGATAGGTGTGTACTTTTCGAGTAATGAATATGATTACAACTAATAAATATTCATCATTAACAAAAAATCGGCAGCGGCTACTACAATATTGTGGAAGAAATACGCACTGGCTTTGCTTCGAGTAATGTCGTTTATATTTTTTAATAAGGTTGCGTGATAGCTGCGACTCCCTATAAGCTACATGTCTTGTTTAACGAGTCTGAACGACTGTGGCTTTTTGTGTGTTTTTCCACTTCCCTAGTTCTCCGCTCTTCTGTCTTTCAAAACCTCATCCTTTCTTTCCCCAGTGCAGCGTCACGTACCAATTTCGCAAAAACGGTCAACATCCCTACCTTTCCTTTTTTTCCTGTTTGCCCTTGATCGATTTTGCAACGTGAATACATGCATATTTAACGCCATACGAGTCGACATCCCTTTCGTTTTTTTTGTTTTTTTTTTGATCCAGTTATGTTTTCAATTCGATTGTTGGGCAGCCAGGTGCAGCACTATCTAAAAGGGTCTCAGACAAGAAGAATAAAAAAGAAAAGCTTTCCGCGCGCATGAACAGAAGCGGGCCTCTACACAGCGGGCCCTTACACGAGCCACTCCTTGGACTAGCGTGTTGACGGTTTGCCGCTCCGAGCACGCCACCCCAGCTCGTCTCACGCTCCCATAGTATACCGCCACTTCTTCCATTTCTCCCGAGGAGACGCTTTCGAGGCGACTCACTGCTTCGAGGCCGCGCAACAATCGATCAAACGAACAGGCGGGCAGCTCCTCAAGCGCGGCGCATCTCTCTCCCTTACGCTTTGCTTCTTCCTCCTAGTTTTCACGAAAGTACGGAACAAAGGTATGGCTAGCAAGAGTTCGGGAGATAAAAAAAAATACGTGAAAGCACAGCGCCCTGCAATCGAAAGTAGGAGCTCGTTGCAGATCCAATTCCGCACAGGTACGACTGTCGTGCGGCGAACCGATGGCTGATCCGGGTACGGGAATCAATTTGCCTCGCCTCTGCCTTCCTATACATATGCTTCGTTCCATCGCAACGCTTCAAAGACCTTGTCCCCTCAGAGCAATGATGATAGTGCAGGGTGCTGTGCGTCTTTTGTTTCAACATTAGGGCTGTTCTCGTTCTTGCCGTCTCAGAATCTTGATTTCGTCAGGGCCATCAACATTGTGGATATCAACATAAGGGTCACCTTATCGTTGCTGTCGTACAGGCAATGGTATATTCTCTATTGTTTAATCCTGTGTGTGATATCTCAATTCTAATATCAGTGGGCCATAGGAAGCAGCGATTGCTGCCAATTTTAAAGCATAGCATTTGCCACGCTTTTTGTCAGACAGAACTGTAGCTCTGTGATCGTTCATAAATTAGGGAATGATGTTTAGTACATAGATTTGTCTAGTCTTCGTGCTGTTGGCTTATAACGCACTTGTAGCATTGTTTGTTGCCGTCCTTTGGCTGTTATTTCGTATCAAATATTGGCTCCTCTTCAATCAGTTGAGCTGTTCTTAATGGGTGAGCCTAGAAGATCAAAAGTGGTGAAGCAGCTCTGCAAAACTCTTGGCTGAACATCATGAAATTCCTCCTGCGACAACTTCCTCTTTAACTGCAGGCCACACGTACTGACGCAAAGCTGAAAGAGCGAAACTTAGGCAAATTCATGTATTACCCATAATTCCCGTGCTGGCTGAAGCGCCATGCTTTGCAGCTCGCACGGGCACTAGCCCCCGCCGCGGCAGTCTAGTGGCTAAGGTACTCGGCTGCTGACCCTCATGTCGCTGGATCAAATCCCGGCTGCGGTGGCTGCATTTCAGATGGAGGCGGAAATGCATTGTGCTAAGATTCGGGCGCACGTTAAAGAACCCCAGGTGGTCCAAATCTCCGGAGCCCTCCACTACAGCATCTCTCATAATCATATGGTGGTTTTGGGACGTTAAACCCCACTTATTAATCAATCACAGGCACTAGTGTGTGATTTACTTCTGTTTTGTTACGTGGTCGTGACGGTGACGAAGGCAGAGACGGCTTGTTCAAAACGAAACTGTTCATTTGGCCGAACTTGCGGCGGGTGAACGTAACGTGAGATTACAGCAATACACACTGACACTAATAGGTCGGACGTCAATTAACTGATAGTCACAGTAGCTCTGAAATAATCTAGAGTGTTCGCGTTTTGTGCGCAGTCGTAACGGAATGATCTACTACAAACGTGAACGTTCTTGAACACTGAGACGTGACCTGCGCCGAGTATTGCTCACAGTCAATGTAGGTTTAAACCGAGCACATCAGAATAACACTCATGGCAGTTATTTTGATAACACTCTATGAATTCCACATATGGTAGTCTTGACAGGTTAAATGAAACTTGATTGATATGTGGGGTTTAACGTCTCAAAACCACCATGTAGTGGAATGCTCCGAAAATTTTGACCGCCTGGGGTTTTCTAATGTTCACCCAAATCTGAGCACATGGGCCTACAGCTTTTTGGCCACCATCTAAAATGCAGCTGCCGTAGTCGGGATTTGATCCCACAACCTGCGGGTCAGCAGCCGAGTAGCTTAGCCACTAGACCACAGTGTCGGGGCGCAAATGACACTTGTGACTGATGAAAACCGTGGGAAAAATTGCCCGCAGCTTCCCTCGGGGGAACACTGAGGAGGATGCGGAAGCGGTTCCGCCAACAGTTTGGCCGGCGCTGGTCGAAGGGACGTCGATCATTCTGTTTGTGGATTCGTTGGCATTCATTCACGGCGACTTCGGACGTCGACGCGCCGTACAAACCAACGGACGAGCGGCAACTGAGCGAGCGAGCGCCGACCTTGAGTATATATACAGCGCGACGGCGCATGCGCTGTCAGCTGTCGAATGTTCTCGAAGGAGAAGCGCGCGCGCGGCACAGATGGCGACGGCGCGACGGCGCATGCGCTGTCAGCTGTCGAATGTTCTCGAAGGAGAAGCGCGCGCGGCACAGATGGTGGGCGACGGCGCGACGGCGCATGCGCGCGCGTCAGCTGTCGAATGTTCGAGAAGCGGTGTGGACGGCGCGGACGGCGCACTACAAGGCGCGAGTATAAGATGCTTCCGCATCTAAAACGGGACGAAGGCTAAGAATAACGCAAAACAAGCACCGCGTGTTGTATAATCTGTTGACTTCATCACGTTTTCGTACTGTTTTCCTCCCAGTAACAAGGGCTCGCTATGCAACCTGCTAGATTAATAGTTGCACGAACGATAAGAGCACTTTTCCTTACCTCTTTTGCTTATTGAGACTATAGTGCACGCTCACATCTTCGGACGATCAAACGAAGTCAGGGGGTGCTTACCGCTTTATATAAACGTAAATGGGAAAGCCTACTTGTAATTTTGGTTGATTTGCTGCTGAACTTCGTGCTTGTGTGCTAAACTTTATGGTGAAAGCTATGTTGACGTGCTATTGAAGTTTATGCTAAACCTTTTTTTTTTTCAAGCAAGCTTCTGAGAACCGATTTGTCATAAATGCGTGACCTCGGACTGTCAGTGTCGTGAACTATGTCAACTTTCTACTTCTCTTTTCTTTTAGTTTACTTTACGCTTATTCAGTCATCCGGGAACTGTGCGGGAAAAGCGATGACGTTGACTGATCATAAATTACTTGCACTTTTTGCGGGTTCCTGGCGCAAAAGTTCAGCGTTTCGCGGCAAAATAAAATGTGCGGGATTAGAAATGCGAAATTCGTGAAGATGACAGATTGAGCTGTTTAGTAGAAAGCAGCTTATAGCTCAAAACGATCTCGGAAATTCGGGAAGCACTACTTCCGCTTTCACATACACACTTATCAATGACACGTCCGTCCTTATTGATTTGCGTGTTATTCACGCTAACGAAACACCAAAAAAAAAACGTCATGTCCGAGTCTGTACAGTAGCAGGTGCACATATAAATTTTGAAAATAACGTTGGGGGACTGCATGTGCACCATCGCGTCGATACTTAAAAGCGTGCAGGCGCACACCCTGCAGAATACGGGCGTAACTGTCGAACCTCATGATACCGGTGTGAAAAATTCCAACGCAACTTTCCACAAAAGATATGGTGGGTACCTGGCTCGTCCTCAGTTGGCCAGGTTTTTACTTTTTCACTTGTATCTTTCTCGGTCGTAGATAAGCATACCGTACTTTAATTTACTGTACTTTATTGTACTGTAGTACATATATGTTTCTCTACTATACCCGCATTACACAATAAATTATATATTTGCTCTTTTAATACAACTTCTTTATCTGCATTATTCCAACTCTTTTTCTCTATGTCTGTAGGCAAACCTCGGCCATAACATCTCGGCATTAAAGCTCTTACAGGGCGTTTGTGGCACAGTATTCGGGCAAGTCCCAAAACTCCCCACACTGGTTCACTAAAATTAACGAGAAAACACATGGGTCGCGAACACCGATTAGGGACGTCTAGTTGGAGCGTCTTTTGTTAGCCACCTGTACCGAGTGCTAGGACGATGATAGTGCACGTGCAGGTTTGGGATGGTAATTGTTCTCTGTCTACGACACACGGTAGACTTCGACCCTGTAAGCTACGCTGCCGAATGTAACTGCTTGTTTCGGCAGTTCTTCTGGTTGTGAAGCCATTTCTTGCGACGCCAGAATTTCACTCAAACGTAGTTCACTGTCTTTGTTTTTTTACACTATCTTTCCTCCAATTAGGACGTTATCCGCAAGCAAAGCTTCTGAAAAAGCTGTGATCAAACTAGTCGTCGGTCAGGCAGAACATGTAGTTCAAAAAATGTAGAAGAAATGTTGCTAAAATGAAGCTGCGGAATCTTTCATTCGTGTAATGGCAAAATAAATGTTCGTAAGATAAATAACCAACGTCCGAGTAGATGGCTAATTTGATTCTTTTTTTTGTTAACAATACTGTCAGTATATGAGATTGGAAAACAGGTTATTATATAAGATTCTGTAAGTATGTTGTTTATTTAGTCAAATGTTTACATACGAAACTTTTGCTACCTTTTTTCAGGAGTGAGCCTACCTGACTTGACTGATGTCATTGTCACCAGTGGTCAGGTTATTTTCAACCAATCACTTAAGTGTTTGTACATTCTTCTTGATAATTGGGTGTTTGGTTTAAGGGCTAACTTAATATTGTGCGTATGCTTATTTTGTGCTGTTGGGCTCTCTTAATGAGCATGCTACAGACAATAATTTGTCAACACACCACGATATCTTCAGTAACACTTTCGAAATGATTCACATAACACAATTCTTAATTGCTTAAGACCATTTCAGCAAGCACTGACTTTCGGCCGTCTTGTTTCGGAGATAACTTTTGACAGTGTGTAACTCAATCAAAAGCTTGAAAGGTGACTGTATTGAAGGCAAAACGCGCACAAACGCTTCTCGTGGATGCTCAATAAGCAAGCAGGCACCACCGCTCTTATAGTGTTTATGATGTGCGAAATTCTGTCCCGCAGACACGCTTGCTGCGTTTAAGCCAGTGGGTTCGTATTAATGATTAGCGCTACTGGCTTTGGGATACTGGATTCGTGCTACAAGACAGCTCTCAATCGTTCCTTCCCGAACCTTGCACCATTCACTTTTGTGCCGTTTAGTGCGAAACCTTACACTAATTCATTAGCAGACTCAGCTCCGAAGTGCACAAGGCTCACCAGCATGGGCCTCGAATTTTATACGCAGCGGTTGTGAGCGACAATTCACTCGTACGCCCGGTGGTAGTAACATATCTCGTGATCAGGAGGCACGTGAAGGCGACTAAAGCCCGTCAGTGGCTGCAGCGGTCACAGTCAGAGTAACGAATGTTAGGCGGCTGGACCGACGACGCGAATGCCCATATTTTTGAATCCTTGCTCACTGTCGATGTCGTCTAGCGTGACACTTTGATTGATTTGTGGGGTTTAACGTCCCAAAACCACCATATGATTATGAGAGACGGCCGTAGTGGAGGGCTCCGGAAATTTCGATCACCTGGGGTTCTTTAACGTGTACCCAAATCTGAGTACACGGGCCTACAAACATTTCCGCCTGCATCGGAAATGCAGCCGCAGCAGCCGGGATTCGAACCCGCGACCTGCGGGTCAGCAGCCGAGTACCTTAGCCACTAGACCACCGCGGCGGGGCTGCGTGACACTTTGCTTATGTCATAAACACGAAAAAATAAAGCCACACACTCCGCCTATTTGCTTGTCTTCATGACGAAATCCCGCTTTGGTCTAACTTTTTCTTCCAAGTTAAAAGACCGTGAAATGCCGTCCACATCGCTTATTCACTATTTCACCTCAGTGCAAGAGCCTCCATATATATACACGCATAACTGACGCAATAAAGGCTATAATGTTCAATTTCATAGCGTTCTACTCGCATCGTTGGTGACGCACCGCTGTATAGCTCCGCAACTCACTACGCCACATTGCCTCTGGCCACATTGCCTCTGGCTATGAGTTCCTGAAAACGAGGTTATGCTCAGAAATCAGTGCTTGCGACATACGAAAACACCCCGTGGTAACGATATTTCAGATTTCTAAGGAGACGGCGTTTCTGCATTACACAATCTTAACAGCCCTGCTTCAGACAAATGGAGGTATCTCATCCATTGTTATTTCGCTGCATTGCCACAATGCATATGCCCATTAGAGTTGGCTTAGGGGGTTCAGGGGCATTTCTTTTATTGCGTCAGGCAGATTTCTGACTATTATTCTGCTGTGCAACTCCTGTATTGGGAAAGGTACGTGGGACGCATTCCATGCATATAAACTTCAAGCAAAAATCGCCATAGAGAGACCGGAGCAAATGCATCAACTCAGTTTTCGTGACAATGATAGTTAGTAAGAGGAATTTGTTTCTCTAGTCCCGGTCCTGGCGTACTCAGACGTTCTTGCGACATTACCTATTGCGCTTTACCTTCAAAAAGTATAAAGACACCCATAATTCTTCGGTGACAACGTTCATGCTCTTTCTGTACCATCGCGGTTATGGTGTTTTTTGTTTTGAAGAGGTCTTGCGTTCAGTGGCGTCACCGTCGGCGTGATTGACTGAGCGAACTAGGATGAAAGAGAACGAGCGTTGAAATCTGGATGACGAAAGACCGAGTTAGCGAGAAAAACGCGAGGATCAAACTATAGAGAAATATACCATATTAAGAGGGGCCACTGGAGCCTATTCACATCGCAGAAAGAAAGGGTCTGATTAACCAATAGATGGCGTAACCATCCTCGCGTATACTCTTTTTTTAAGACATGTAATAGCCTCTTCAGGAAACAATTACGGCCCAACGTTGGCATCAATTTTTTGCAAAGAAAAAATTTTATTATCTTGTGCAATTTTCTATATCCGCTCTACATCATGTCCCGCTGTGGACATTTAATTCATCACAGCATAAACGAGTAAAGTATGGCCAGAAAGTGTTGTCTTCCTGCATTTGTTTTGCACAAAGAGGCACATTCATGTGGTTTAGATGTGCTGTACATACATTCCCTTCGCGGGAGCATTGGTGAGTAGCCTAGAGGTAAAGACACTCGCTTTCAGAGCAATGGTACGGGTTCAAGTCCCAGTGTCGGAAATAAAAAAGAATTGTTATTTTATTTATGCTGAAGACGTTGTGGGGTCTGACCAACCACTCGTGGCGCTGAAAACAGCGCAGTAGCTGGGCCGCAGGGCCCTACGGGAATGTCCGCTCTTTGTGTAAGTATGGCTGTGTTCCAATTCTTAGACAGCACGTAGACAGTCTACGCAGACTGCTTAGAAGACCGCACCGAGCCCATGCTGTCCGAGAATCGGAACACGTTTAGACAGCTTTTACGCGATGATGTGCCACCTTGCGTCAAGAAGAAAAAAACTAGAAGAAACAAACGTAACAGTTGTAATTTCTGGCTTGTTTCGTGTTAAAATAAAAAAAACAAATAAACTTTACTCACATTGAGCGTCTGGGAAAGCGTCTACTTGTGTGCAGACGACCATTTTGGCGAGATTTGATCTATCTGAGCGATTCACTGAGCCACCATCTTGTTTAGACAGCAAAGTAGCCTGCATAGTATTTGTCTACGATGCGGTCTTCTCGGAGCTGTCTACTTTGCCGGCTACGTGAGAATTGGAATGAGACTTAAGATGGCCGCCGTCCATTTAGCTGTCTATTTAGCTGTCTACGGTGAGTATTGGAACACAGCCTATGTTTCTCTATGATCAAACGACACTGACGGGGTAATAAGTTGCGCGGCGGCCACCCGTGGCGCCACAACAGTGCGCGCCCTCGTGCGCCGGCTGTTGTGGAACGCACCCTCGCGATGCCTTTCGTGGTGTCCCCGGTTAGCGGGGCAGTCGCGCTACACTCCGTCTGCGCCGGTTGATGTCAAATGGGGCTTCGCGAAGTCGTTCACCTCAGTCACTTTACTCACGGCGCTCTCTTCCCAACGCAAACTGCGTATCCTAACAGAATACAGTGTCGGCCAGTTTTTTTTCTCAACTATGGGCGACGCAACTGGTGAAAGTGTGCCGTCTTCTACAGCTACCAAACGAGCTGCCCGAGCAGAAGCTCAACGCTGAGGACACCAGAATCTTGAAGTGTGCGCCACCGAATTGGAAGTATGTGCCCCAACTTTCCGCAAAATCAAAACAAGGAAACAGCTGTGCTCACAACTCGAATTAGGCAGTATCATAAGCATCGAAGAAATTTTTTTTTCTCTTAAAACGCATTGTTTTGCTGAAAACTATGGGCTTACATAATGAAAAAGATACTTGAAGACAAGGTTTACACAAATGAATGAATTTTTCGTGAAGGCTTAATTATTACACTTGCAGCCAGCTTTAAGTACTAGTAAAGTGTAATTGAACAGGGGAGTGCTCCTAATGAGCTTCTAAAATAGAAGTCCGAACAGGAAGAAGCCTGTAAGCTACCGATCACGACTGTGATTGATAACCTACAATGTGCCATCGTTTAACAGTAGCGCGCGCGCAGCTCTACCGTAACGGGGTTGTGGTAGAATGTCCGCTTCCCACTGAAAATAACCGGGTTCAAATCGCAACGGCTCATGGTGGGTTTAAATTTTTAGTATCACAGGATTTATCTGCATTGGCTTTTTTCTGGTTCTTGAAACTAGCTCCAAATGCTACGTTTTGCGAAAAAAAAAGGTATTGTGAAATGTGAAGTGAAATAAAAAAAATTTTACCGGTTTCGTATTTATTTGTTGTGCCCGGGATGGTATACGATAAAAACGTAAAGTATGGCTTCTGAGATTTCAATGATTACTTGTGCAATTATTAACTTGTGCAATTTTCTATATCCGCTCTACATCGTGTCCCGCTGAGGAAATTTAATGCATCACAGCATAAAACAGTAAAGTGTGGCTAGAAAGTGTTGGCTAGAAAGTGGTGACAAACAAACAAAAATAAACGAGGTGTGCTTACGGTGCGTTACGTACACAAACTGGCACGGAGACCTTTACGATACTTTTGCAGCAATACGGAGAATTTGCAGTTGGTTTCAAGAAACGAAGGAAAACCAATGCACACATAACACAAGAGTGGTCGGGATGCGACACTACTTGTTGAGCAGTTCTACTTGCATCACACGTGTGTCCGAGTGCTTTTTCACGGAGATGTGATAGACATCTTTCCCTCTCCGAAGTCATACGTCTGTCAGATTTGAATCTTCGCGCTCCTTCTTTGTGGCTCAAAGCAATGCCGCACGCCACCTCACAGCGCTCGTGATGCGCCAGCGTTGCAGCGACGCTTCCCCATTGGTTTACATTGGTTGCCCGAAGAGCGCCACGAACGGAGACGCACTAATCTCTAAACATCGTGTCTCTTACGAAGCCAGCGTGACCGCCAACATTGTGAACACGAAGATTGCAAAACGCCACCGCATTGATCTGTACGCAACTAAACAAAAAATTACTTCATATGATTGTCGTCATGAGGCATTACATGATTGTTCCTCTCCCACACGATCGGAAAACGCATGCGAGTGCTAGGCGATGGCCGAGAGCGAGAAAGGACTGGAGGAGAGGGTACTGAATGGCTAGATTGAATGCATCTGGCTGGCAATGATAAAATAGAGGAGGCGCTGGTCACAAACAAACGAAAATAAACGAAGTGTGCTAATGGTGCGTTACATACACAAACTGAGTTCGACAGTTTCCAGACGGAACCGGTTGCTTCCGCCACTGCTCTGAGCAGATAAAATTGAAAAAAAAAAGATAGTGTAAAGTTGGCTGAAGGATGACACAAGACTATTTTAAGGCCAGAAAGTGCTTAGACGTGTTCTTCAGATAAGCGATAGACTGTTTACTTTCCCTTTAAGTGTATTACAGTGTTCCACTCGTATAGCGAAGTGATAAACCAGAACCGACCGGCCGGAAGTGTTTTGTATACTGTCAAGTTGATTAGAAAGAAACGTGACAGCAAAATGAAACCCATGGACAAATCAAGTAAAAACAAAGTGATGGCATACAGCTAAACAAACGTTGTGGTTTGTGTCTTTTAGTGCGTTGCTCGAACCGCGGTTGCCACTTTCTATTACGACGCTCTAGCACCTTATTCGCAGCGAAGTGTTCAAGCGTGGCACTTCTGTAAGTTGCTGTGGACGGCTGTTCGAGGGAAGCGAACCAGTTTGCCAGCCTGCTTTTTTATCGGTTCACGTTATCGTGTTCTCCTCACAGTCTTACCCTTTTTACGTGATAGGAAACAAAGCTGCACGCCATTCGGGCAATCACGATTATGTGGTATGCGGAAGTGTGAAGTTGCCACAGTTAAAAGTAAAAACGAGATGTGTGCAGCAACACGTTGCCAGGCCTAACTTTATTATTAGAGAAGCCAGATTAGGTTGCGGTCATGAGGGCAACGTGCTTTTTCATCAAATAGCTTGTTCAAAGGAGTGGCTCTCACTAAAGCATATCGGAATGTCGAAACCCCCGTCTGCGACACGTGCATTGTGTGTGTTGTGATGTGGTCGTTCTATCGTTGAAAGCGATTATTGTTGAACTGTTTAAGCCCCACAGGACCGCGTACGGATTTCATAATGACAGATCTTTACACAACGGTCCTGCACGACGCAGGCTTGCAAAAATCGCCTTTAATATTTCTACGCATGCTAACATCGACTGGACTTACATGCGATCTGGTTCTAGTGTGTAATGCTGTGGAGGTTAGTGAGACTTCTTGCAGTAGACGCGTACGAACTAAGAGATAGTTCGATGGTTTCACCACCTGCAGTACGGTTTGTCTTCGTCATCAGGCCGTGTAATACATGAAGGTGCTGTGTGGCTCGGATATAAACAGATACCACAGTATGCATGGCTGTCAATGGGTCGTTCTGAGCTGCCTAATGTTCTTCGTATTCGCTTTTCTGTTGTTCTTGTTGTTGTTTTTTTGTCACTCGTCACGACGCATCGCACGCGGTCTCGTGCTCGACTATGTTTCACAACAGCAAAAGCTAAGCGCTGGGTGAGCCTACTCCTACATCTTGCTGGCCAATCTAGTTTGCATAGCTTCCGCAGCGCCGTACCTGTTGTGTGGAACGAAATACTTTGGTCGATTGTGGGTACGTCGTGAAGAGTGGCACATGGTTCAACCTCACAGATCCTTTCATACGCTTGTATTTTATGGGTGAAAAGACTTGAAATCTAGGCTTGTCCATTATCTATTGTTCATTGACCGGCGATAATGATGACACTGATGAGGATGAAGAATGAACGCGTTCCAGACCACACATTCTCTTCCTGTCATGTAATAAAACTATCACGAAAGCACCCTCACCCTCGGAAGGGCCAAGTGGCAACGCCGACAACGGGTTGTTACTCTGCAGGCGAGAGCGCGGTATGCGGTGGCTCAACGACTACGCAGACAGATAGCTAGCTAGACCTGCGTATGGCACGATGTCAGGGCACGTAAAAGAACATCAGATGGTCACAATTTTCGCTGCCCTGCAACACTGCGTCAATCATAATCATATTGTCGCTTTGGGACATAAAATACCAGATATTATTATTTATTGTTATTATTTATCCAGAACAGGTTAGCGAACCCGGACGCTCATCTGGTTAATCTTACTGCCTGTCATTATTTGTCGTTCCCATTGCTTTCCCTTAGGTTCTAGGAGGAACAGTTAACTATATATCAGGCTCATAACTAAGCGCTTAGGCAACGGAGCTATATTTTTTTCGGCAATAATGCCCCCATCTCATGGAGGGTTGTTGCAGTAGAAAAGATTAAGCAGTGCTGAAAAAAATTCTGCAGATAGCACGTACCATGGGAATCGACGTTATTTGAAGCATGCGGAGAGAAACTGACTGTGTTGTAATTCTTTTTAGTGAGCGACAGATTGTGAAATAGCCAGCACTGCAACCACAGTTGACGTTTCACGAACATTTGGGTCTACTTGAAAAGCAGTTTCAAGACCTGGCATGGCTTTGTGGTAGAATGCTTGATTGCCACGCAGAATGCTTGGGTTCGATTCCTGCTCGGACCCTGACATCAATTGTTTGCTTTCATCGGGTCAATGCTGCTGATGCCAGCCTTTTCTTAACGTTCACACGCATTAAAACTGCTATATGTTTTTTCTCGTCATTCCTGGGCTGATACTAAGTGTCAGTCACCTGTGGCACCTACCTGCATACCAGTGGCACATACCCACTCGCGGGCGTGTGCCGCTGCCTGGCGGGGAGTGTTTGACGACGTACGCGACGGGGTTGTGACATTATTCATCTGTTGACCAGGGCGTCAAGTTCGTCTTAGCATCTTACCCTCCCATACTAATTTTGGTTCACGCCAAGTAAGGGGGTGACCACGAGAGCACCGAGACGTAAGCGGCTAGATAGATATATGCGCAGATAGATGCCAAAAGTGGTTACAGTACGCTAAAAATGCTTCGCATTTAATGTGTGACTGTGCGAAGTAGTTTTTTTTTTAATTTAGTGTGCCAGTATCCTTAAGAAGTATCTCAAGTTTGTCGAAAATGCAGGAAACCAAGTTTTCCTCTAGTTTAGTACTTTTGTCATTCAAAGAATTAGGTACGCATAACTTTTTTCAAGTGGTCGTAATCTTAAGATATAAGTGACACTTGAAAGGCCCTAACTGTGCACATTATGCATACTTCTAATTGTACCGATTTGGAAGTGATTAGCTTTCGGTGTGTGTTTTGCTTTTCGCTGCTTGGGGTTCACTTGTATTGTCGCTTTGGGTTTTACCTTCAACATTAAATGACAAACAGGCGTGTGAGTTTTTTTTGTATATGATGGCTTAACTTCAACTGCTTTAACAAACGAAAGGAGCATTTGCATGAAGGCGTATCTTCCATATTCAATATTGGCTTCAATATTTTGCGAACGTACGCTTGAACTGATGAGCCGTGAAGAAGTTATCAATTGTAAATGGCCCCACCAACACTAATAGGCGACATTAGGAGAAAACTGTCTATTAGCCTTGCCTGCCTCCTTCACAAAGGCAATCTTCACTGACGGATAAATAATACGCATAAGTACAAAGATAAACACACAGCTTTTATTCACCTGAGATCCACGCTTTTATATCAGTTCCGCCATTTTTACTCGCGGTCGGAATGCATCAATTTTAAGGAAGCATTCCGGTGGCAATGCGGCAACAACACGCTTGAAATCGCACCAACTTTTCAAAATGGCAAGGGTGATTTCGATTCACATTTGCATTTTGCCACTGTCATGCCACCAGGAAGATAAGACTTGCCTATAGCTAGCTCATCGTACTATAGAGCTCAGTCAATACGGGAATACAATCACTACGTTCTGAGCTGTGCAAGAACAACGTAAGCGGTATAATAAAGAACTCAGTTTTCTTATTATTCTCGGATAAAAACTTGAAATATAGCTACTAATAGCTTTCATTGAAATACATTTCTTTGAAAATACAAAGTGCATTCAAGAACAAAAAACACGGAAATTATGCGCCACTGGTTCTGTTCTTAAGAAACTACAGCTAGATTGGTTCGTATCAAGTACGCACGAGCCACCAAAACTGTTCTGTGTGTCGATTGCCGTCCCTTTTTTCTGAATTGTGTCCAACTGAAGCTAAATTCGTGCTTTTGAAATCAAAGTATTTGCTTCCGTAAGAAAAACGTCAGTTTGCATTCAATTTCAATACACATTAAGTTAGAAGAAAATGAAGTATGTTTTCGATTTGCTTACTCCAGCAACATACGTTGTTTTGTGTATAAGAAAAGCGCACGTGAAATTAGTAACCGCTGAATCAAAGCACACACGTTACTTTTACGAGTGACAAGAATTCCTAAACACGTTTTGAACTTTTCTTGGGTATTCCAGGAGTAAACTTATTGTTGATTGATAAGTTTATTGTTGAGACGCTTTGAGTTCCTAGATCTGTTAACTTTCGGGGTCAGGGGAGTTCTCGTTTACCAAAACTGCACTGTGTTCGAGAACATGACTGGCCTTCAGTGAACTTAAAATTTGAGACTTATCACACTGAACTTTAGTGTTTGAAGCCCCAAGAATGAACATATTCAATTCACGCTTTCAAAGTGCTTTAAAATACCAGTCCTATTGAAGTAAAATGAAAATGAACAACACATTATTAATCAGCTATGCAAGATAATTATTTTAATATTCGTAGCAACTTGAACTGGAAAGCGATTTTGAATTAAATTATTCCCTTTAATTTGGCAGCATCGATATACTGCCCAAGTAAAGGGCCTGGCAAATGCTATGCGTACATTCTGCGTGTTTGTGTGGATCGTGGAGCCGACAAGGCGGCAGTGATACGTGCCGAAACTTTATGTTATCTAACTATACATCAATCACCCCATACAGAATAAACTACTTATTGTGCGAATCATAATTCGTTCGTAATAACAGCGTGGGCATAATATTATGTGGTATATTATTCATGAATAAGATATGCAATACATTGTCAGTACTTGTTGCTGTTGTTTTTTACCCAGCAGGCATTGCAATACTAACAAAGAAGCTTCGCAGGTTGCTAACGCAGCAAGTTATAGTGGCACAAGACTATCTTTATTATGTACGGGAGCTACAGTCACCAATCCAATGGCTTGAAGAAATTTGAGAATTTCTTTGTATGTCAACTGCATGTAAAATCTTATAAAGAGATCTGTCGCTTATGCGCCACAATACGCTCACGAAGCTTTCTCTGCCATTTTCTCTGCCCTTGCGTGTTACCACTTCTAGATGATGAATAACGGCCGAATAAAATTGGGTAAGTATTATGCAGTTGCCGTGCAGTTGTTCAGAGGATGTCATCACACAATTTTCAATGTTGAACTCTTGCAGCAAATATTGACAAAAAATATTTGAAGCCAGTTAAACACTCAATGCACGTTTAACTGTGAATTCTAACCTGCCAAGTTTTAAAATAAACAATAATAATGCTCTAGAAAAGGGCATGAAAATAGTTTTCGGGATACGCATTGTGTACTGGTACGAAAAAGCACATTACAGAAGCGTCTGGCATATATGTATAAAATAAATCTCGTATTGCATAGTTTGTAATTTCACTCACAGGGATGAAGTCCTCAAGCCTGAATTTACTTCAGGCTTAACGTTAACATCGCCAAAGGTTCTTCGCTGCTAGTAAATACATAATGTTGCGTACATGCACGAAGACAAAGAAGCGTATACGGTGAACGCACTTGTTGCCCAGAGCGAGAGAGGAAGAAGAGGATCAGGAGGATCTTTAACCAGTGGCCGCTTCTGAGCTGCCCCTCACGACCTAATAAACGGCCCCTTTCAACGTCTACCAGTCTCTTTCAAACGTAACAATATTACCGGTGGACAGGACTCGGTTTTCACATTTCAAAGAATGTTCTCCTTCATCAACGTTGCAGTGTATTCTTCAGTGTTACGTCGCGTGCCGTCCCTCACCGACGCATCTGTGTTTCCTATACGCATTCATTGCATTTACTTTAGTTCATTCCTGGGTTTACAGTAAGTCTTTTTTCGGAAGTGTGGCGCGAGAAATGGCACCGCTACACGCCATTGTTCTAATCTAAAATCGAGGTCAGTGCAGTGAAGGGGCCGGCCATGCATTCTATTCCGCAAAAGCGCACGCACATCCTCAAAGCGCGCCGTGTTCGGCCTTCCACCCTCCCGCCTCTTCTCGCACACCCTCATCTCCCGAACGTCCGCTATGCTACTGTGATAAGACGGGTCCCAATGAATGGTACCTTGTCACGTGATGTTCCGTGACGCACGTGGAAATATTGCCAGTGGTAGAAGATTGTTATTCTGTCTTCTCTTTCGTCCATGACCAACACTGCTACCGATATTACCGCGTCAGTAGCGTCTATGAAATGAAAACAGTGTAATCGAAAATTGTAACTCATCCCCGAAATAGCTCTAATTTCTCCTGAAAGTTTTAGCTGTTCATGAGTTCAGGCCAAAAAGTTTGGCAAGGACATCCCAAGTCTACCGTAACAAGGATGAGAGCAGTTCACCTAAAAAGTAAAAATTGGGGATCATTAGGCTTCGTCTTTAAAAGTTGAAGGCGATAGCGATATCCGGTCCCTAGTGCCTACTGAGTTCAGAATGGCTTGTGTCATTCATTGCGTCATTGTATATTAGCATGCGACTGCATACTGTGTAATGAGTAGCATGCTTTAAACCACGGGCAATTGTGTGTGTTTCGAACTTGCTAAGCCTCCACTACGTGGCCTTAGGGGGAAAAGGCGCAGTAACGTGCGTGCTTTCTGTAGCGGGTGGCCCACTTTGAACCATGAAGTCACGATAACCACATGTTCTTTTACCTTGTACGCTTACGCCACACATTACTACTGCGATATTACGTGTTGCATTACAGACTAGCACCGGGCACAATCGGTGGGCCAGTAAAGTTTATTTAACTCAACTCGACTCAACTCGACTCAACTCGACTCAACTCAACTCAACTCAACTCAACTCAACTCGACTCGACTCGACTCGACTCGACTCGACTCGACTCAACTCGACTCGACTCAACTCAACTCAACTCAACTCAACTCAACTCTACTCAACTCGACTCGACTCGACTCACTGTGAAGCATGTATACAGGATGCGTGCGTTTATAAAGCGTGACAATTACTTTCACTGCATTTCCAAGCAGAGGAAGTTACTTTTACTGTATTTCTAAGCAGATAAGTGGTTATAGGGTAGAACACCCGGTTTGCTACGCAAATTACCCGTGTTCGACACCCATCCACACCAGAATTTTTTCTTATTCATTTTATTTGCATATTTCTCATTTTTCGGTCCCGCACAGGATGAGAATTTTTCGCTCACAACCAACGGAGCTGCCAGCGACACCGAAATATCTGTGAAACTAGCTCTTTAACGTTACCACGTCAAAAATTTTCATTGCCAGCTGACCATGCTCGCCTACTTCTTTTACGTCAAGCTCTCCTATGTGCTTAGGGTGGTACCTTTTCTAATGCAAATAGGTGTTTGTGTCTGCTTGTCTAGAATATAAACCTGAACCTCTTGTGAAAAATTGAGAGGCTTTGATGTAAGTATACAGCCAAAGAGGCTTTTCTATACAAACACAAAGAAGCTTTATTTTTCAATGGACATATCATTATTAACAGCAGAGCAAAAAAAAAAGACCTTGAACAACCATGAACTGATCAGGAGCACTTGCACTCGACTAGGCAAGACCAGCTGGCAAAGTTTTCTTTCAGATATGAACGGCCAATGAGCTGTAGTTTCGGATGTGATTCTTGTATTGAACTCTAAGGCTGTCAGCGCATATCAGTGGTTGTCTTTCAGGTATGAGCTAGAGCGTTTATGTGCACAACTAAAAAAAACAACATCAAAGTGCGTCGAGATGACTTGCCTATGCTTTGCTGACTCTAAAGTAGACTCAAATTTCGTGGATTGTATTCTCAGTGTTAGGGTTTTATTGTACGAAGTTTATGTTCCTATGTGCATTAACAGACATTGAAACTGTAAACGTCTCAACAAGCGATGCCTTCGAGGCTATAACGAGCACACCGATCTCGCAACGCTAGTAAATAGGTCGCAAACGATCTTGCTTCAAAAGACTTCTACGTCTCGTTGCACAACACGCTGTTATGAACTCTGTTCATGGTTTCGTGGGAGTTTGGCCTTTAAATATAGCGCAAGGTCGCAGCTCCAACCATTGTGAAGACTTGCTTTTTTGTTTTTTTTTTCTACAGACGAGACACAGCATGGGACCGAAACAATATATGATTCTTTAGGCATCATGTCACATAGGTCAGCTGGATGTAACTTTTTCATAATTTTAACTTAAATTTACAACTTATGAAGAGATTGCTCGGCAGACTTGAAAAGAATATATTAAAAATAGAAAAAGAGAGATAGTCGGAATAGAATGTGCGGTAATATAGCGAGTCGTTCTAGCTATAACTCGCTTTCTTACAGTAGCTTATATCCTTTTCATCTAGTCGTCCTCTGCCTGTTTTTTTTTTCAATCTCCTAGATCCTGTTATATACTTTAAGGAATGTTGGATCTGATTTCACTCTCTTTCTCTAAATGGGACCGACGAAATAGAACGAGTCTCTAAGGAACGGCGCCATGACGGACTGGGTTTCTTTCTTCGTGAGGGTGACTTGGATCTTCTTCTTCAGGAGGTCCTCCCGCAGGTTCTTCACCTCCCGCTCGGCATGCGTTCTTAGCTGAAAAAAAAACGAGAAAATCGAAAAAAGGTTAATAAATCGTAGGAATTCTACGGGATGTCAACAGAGGGTTCAGAAGCTGCGTCTTTGTACACCTAAAAAGACACTAAAGAGCGGAACGATTCTTCGCGTATTAGTAAAGTATACAGTTTCACCATCCCCAAAACACGCCAATCTAGCCACGACACAACCTTCTGTAAGCAAGCAACCACGTGACAAGATGTGGGTGGAGACGCCACCTTGAGGTTCCCGCACCAGACATTGTGACGTCACCAATTTTCGAAAGCGTGCACTTGGTCCTACGTAGCTTCTCATCGACAAAATTGAAACACATTGGAATCTGTGGTTGCCATAGACATAACAGATGAAGTTTCGAAAAACTTGAAGGAGCCAATGCAATGAAAATGCCAAAAAAAATACAGCCGTCAGCGCCTTTAGCACTAACACATCGATGCGTAGCCAGGGCTTGTTTGATTGATGCCAGCCGCAAATTACTGGGCGCTTTTTCCGAGATAATACGTCGGTATAGGCTTGGATAGTATGTCGGCATGTTATGGTTAGCATCTTGGCAACAGAACCCAAACGCACGTGGTGTCAGCGTCAATCAAACTGCTGCAGGACACGTAGCGGAGCGTTCGTGTTAAAGGCGCTCACGGCTATATTTTGAAAGTTCTTACGTCACGCGCGGAGATTTAGGCGCGAAATTGAAAAAAAAAACAAAAGTTTCATAAAAAAATGAAACTTCAACCTTGATTTTACTCACCAGTAATGAACTTAGGATAGTGAAACATGTGGAATTAGATTTCTCAGACAACTCTTTGTCAATCTAAACCAAGTTATTGTTTCTCTTTAGTGTCCCCTTTAAAGAACCCACTAATATACCCAGGTTTTCACGTCCAAAAACCGCAATAGGAATATTTAAGACGCCGCAGTGTAGGGCTCCAGAAAAGTTGACCATTTGGTGTTCCTTAACGTACGTGAACTGACATCGCAAAGTACACTGGTCTCAATCATTTCGCCTCCGTGGAAATGCAATCGCAGCCCCGCCGCGGTGGTCTAGTGGCTAAGGTACTCGGCTGCTGACCCGCAGGTCGCGGGTTCGATTCCCGGCTGCGGCGGCTCCATTTCCGATTGAGGCGGAAATGTTGTAGGCCCGTGTACTCAGATTTGGGTGCACGTTAAAGAACCCCAGGTGGTCAAAATTTCCGGAGCCCTCCACTACGGCGTCTCTCATAATCAAATGGTGGTTTTGGGACGTCAAACCCCACAAATCATCATCATCATGAAATGCAATCGCAGCAGCCAGCATATGAACCTTCAATGTTCGAATCGGTAGCAAAGCACTCTAACCACTGCTCCACCACGGCGAACACATTAAAAATATCAGCAAAGTATCACACATAAAACAATAATATAGGTCACTAACCAGGAAGAAATATAGACGAGAATAATAATTCCGAAACTCTCGATCGGAAAGCTGCTACGCACTTTGAAGGATGAGTGAGAGGTTCCTAGAAGCATAATACGTGTTTCTGTGAATAATAACGTTCCCACCTTGACGAAGCGACGACGTAATTGGATCACACGTAAAGCTACGCCACAGGGACGTCGTCAAGACGTCATATTTTAGTGGCCTGTGTATCAGGTGACGTCATATGGTGGTGTCTTCACATGCTGATTTTCCTTTTCATTACTCGTGTCGATGACGGCGATGGTCACTTTTTGCAATTTGATGAGACGTTCGAGGTTTTCTAGACCTTTATAGACACCGACTTAATGCGCCAAAGAGCGCTACTTGTCACGAGCACGTTAGTGCGTTGTAACACGCACATTCGCCAGGGGAAACGAATGTCTGCACTCAAACATGAGTCCAGACGTTGCGACCGACTACTAGCAGAATTCGGGCGTCAACGTGCTTATTTTAAGCTCCGATCGCGCGCACAACAATACCCAATTTACACGGGCGCGCGGATCATACAGACGTCATGTTGAGTCTTGTGAATTGTCCTAAAGGAATGATGATATGTGGCGTTTAACGTCCCAAAACCACCATATGATTATGAGAGACGCCGTTCTCATAATCCCTAAAGGAATGACGTACTGCATTCTAGGAGTACTAGTGATTCTTTGAAGCACTCACTTTTGGGAGTGTTTAAAAACTGGTGACCGCACTCCGCTGGCAAAAAAGCATGAAAGACATAGTCGGAACATTTTGCTGAGTATGTATGTCAGGCCAGCCCCACCCCTGCTCCAACAAAAACACCACCAACAAACACAACAAGCACGTCGATTCACCTAGCATGTGTGTAGACATCGTCGCATATTTTATCTCGAATCATGCTAAACCTACACGTCCACATGTCCACCCTAACAGCATAGTAACGCCTGTCTTACAACGCGGCATTATGCAACTCGTCGATGGCTGCTTCGTATACCATCGACTGTCATAGTGTGCATTATGCAACTCGTCGATGGTTGCTTCGCATACCATCGACTACCACTAGGTGCGACATCTTCCGGAGTGTTTTTCTTATTCGCATAGCACGTGTATTGGCCAACCGTCGTAATTTACCAGAGTACATCGTTCATTTTGCAAGTAGCGGCGATTCTTTGCGTAGGGCATATATCCCCGGGCTGGCCACATTCTGGGACTGCATTGCTTGGGACACTCATCGATTCCAAAAAAGTGAGTGGCAGCGCAAACACCTCGAAACAAGAGTTAGTGTCTCTGGTCACATATATATCGGGGTGATCTCTTTCGTCACCGCCACTCGAGGCGCTGTGTGCATTTATGATTGCCTGCGAAGTTTCTAGACGCCGTGGTATCCGAAGTACGACGTAATTCGTGCCCTGTATTTCTGCAGTAACGACGTGCACTTCAGTATACATAACTCAATATTCCTCTGAATGAAAAGAAAACAAGAACAAAAGAGCAATTCAGAAGCCGTTGCCCAATAGAAAAAAAATGGCGGCAAGCAAAGCTTGCTGTATCCGTGCCCGACAAAATAATGTTCTTTTTTTCTGTATTAATTTCTTCCTTCAGTTCTTTCTTTCTTCTTTTCTTTTTTCCTTCTTTCTTTTCCTTTTTCTCTCTTTTGCTTAGTATTTATTAATTTTTCGTTCTTTCTTTCTCTCTTCATTCCTTCCTTCCTTTCTTCCGTTCTTTTTTTCGCGTTGCACAATGCTCCTTCCTCACTGTTTTCACCTCTTCCTCTCTCTTTCTCTCTCTTTCTATATATATATATATATATATATATATATATATATATATATATATATATATATATATATATATATATAGTCGCGTTAATTCTTGAGGGTCAACTTATGCTCAGATTTGTGTGTGAACTCTCGTTTTGAGCGTTGGTGTTACGCCACGGAAGATATTCACCAGTTTCCGCTGCTTCATCAGTTTGTGTATTGTCACATGTTGAAGAGCAGTGAGAATACGCACCCTGACTTCGGCGCCGAGCGAGATTCGGGTGTATTCCAGACGTCGCTTCAGGTCTTCAATCTCTTGTAGAACTTTGGCGATCATTATTTTGTAGCTCAGCTGAAGAAAAAGAAATAATTTTGGAGTGAGACAAGGTCGTTTTAGAAATTCTTCGTACAATTGTTGTTACGAGAATATTTTGCACGTGACGACGTCGTTAAAAATCACGTCAAGAAAGTTTAACAATTCCGAATAAAGAGCATAGTGGTGTGTCCCAGAAAACTTGCAATTGACAAAGTTTTTTTTTTAATAAGGACACTCTATCGCTTGATTAACTGTATTTATTATCAACACGGTGCGATGCAGCCTCACTTGAAACTCTACACTTGTGAGGTGCGCAAGTGAAGGCCTGTAGTTCGTTTTTACGCTATGATTACTCGAAACGTAAAGATCCAACTAGCCACTTCGTTATTCAGTATTGCATCTCATTTACGTAAGGCGGGCATGCTTACCACGACTTAAATATTCAGAAGGCAATGAAGGCACCGTTTTTCGTATTACCTGTAGGATAAGCTTCCAACAAAAATAGAGCGCCACATGTAACTGTTCCAGTTTTACCTTTTAGTTGTTGCTGTTGCTATTAAAAAGATGTTGCTGTTAAAAAGAGTGTCGAGCTACTGCCTACTTTTATTCCTCGTGTGATCTGATGTGATCTGTATTTTTTTAATCGACTTGTACACATTTCATACTGATGACCAGGGCAGCCAGCAGATTCCAAACCTCTCTCGTTTTGCGATCTGGCAGCCGTTGGTAAGTAACGATTCAATCGAGACATGTCACCTTCTTACACAAATTCACCATGATGGCTGCTGATAAATACCTATTTATTTTTATAGATACTCTCGCCTGAAGCTTGAATGTTCTGTAAGCATTTCGTAATGATAAATATTTAGCTACATTGTGTAGCCCCTTGGGTCGTTGTGTTCGTGGCACTAATTCTCTGAAGAAATGATATATGTTGCAGTCTTGTTTATGCAACTGTGTTTTTTTATAATTCTGTCTAGTAACGTATTTTATGTATTCGCTATCGATTGTATGCCCTTTTATCGTTGTGCAATTTGTATGTCTTTTGCAAAGCGTGCTCTGCCTCAATAAGGATGTTTGTGCGAAAAGCCCTTTAGGTTCTTCCATGGCAGGAAAATAGTGTCAGTTATCCGCTGACTCTCTCTTTCTCTGTCTCCCAGCTGCACTAAGAAACCGATTCACAAAATACGCAAGAACACTTAGAAACGCAAAACATATGGGAATACACACATTACACATTAAAGTTGAATGCACATAAATAGGGTGGAAATACATAAATATTTTAACATAAGCCTGACAGGAAGAGCAGTACATTCAACGCAACAAAATAATTAAGATCATTGCTAGAAAAATAAAAAAAGGTCAAGATACTCCTGTTTTACTTTCTTATGCTCGTCTGATAAGTACTTCCTAGTTAGAGGATCCCTTCCCTTTACCCTGTCTATAAAGCATAATAAATTGCAGAGCAGAGACGAAGCTTGGACGGGGAGAAATCACAAGTTTTTTTTTTATATCACGTCAATGCAAACCGATTTTATTACAGGAGAAACAATAACAACAAGGCAACTGAAAATGACGTATCGTATGCTTCTTCAGTCACACGTCATTTCTGTGTAGTGACTCTAGGGGCACACGTGAAGCATAGATGCATGGTTAAACCCTATTGCGACTAGCCGTTTCACTAGCTACCTATCCAAACTGACTGCATAGACTTCTAGCGTTGGAGGTTTCTGCCACCCTTCTACCTATTTGTATGTCCCGTGTTCTCAGCCATGGCTCTCCTGTAAGCGCAGATGTTCAGGACACCACATATGTTGCTAGTCGTAAGCCCAATACAGCGGTCACGTTAGACTGCTAAAGACGAAGCTCGGGCGTCCTCCAAACTCTTTTTTTTTTGGAGATCACTACGCACCGTCTCACCTTGTTCGAGGGCTGTTCGAAGCGCGGATATCCCGTTAGGCGCAGCTCTCCTTCGACCCTGGCGAGCAGCTCCCGGTGCAGTCGCTCCAACTCGAGCCTCCAGCGGGCGCTCTCTTCCTCCAGCTTGGGCGTGATCTTCTTCTCCTCGGCGTAGCGACGCCGCCACATGTCGCGGGCTGCGCAAGACACGTACAGACACGCAAGGAGGCGATGACGTTTCATACTTTGAATAACTTTGGTTCGCTTTGTACAAAGTTGTTTTTGCTTTGTGTCTGCGAATTCTCCGTCCTCACTTTTGCGCATCAGCTCAGTCCTTTTACAGTTTATTTTCGCTCGATTTTGCTACGCATTTCTACTTGCCGCTGTCACTGTCCGGAGACTGCAATCGAGTTAGGACATCCGCCTTTTTTTCTTTATCGATCTCGCACGGCGTCCGAATGTTCATTAGCCAAGCAACGTGAATCGTGATCTTAAATTTCTTTGTAACCTGTAGAAAGATCATCTTACGCTCAACGCTCGTTATTTGTTCCTTTGTCCATTCATCAATTCCTTCTTTTCTGCATGTAAGATTGTGAACATTAACTAAGTGTGCACAAATTAGGCCGGCTGCCGACAGCTTGCAAGTTTTCTGTAGAAAACGCCAGAAGTGAGAAAGAAGTAAAAATGGAGAGATGAATCGGGTTCAAAAGTACGAGGGGCCCCATTTGATGGTTTCTATTACAATTCCAACAGACGGCACTAGAAAGAGGCAGAAATGATGATAGTCCCCAATTAATGCAGACAGAATACCGTTCAGATGACAAATGCTCACCGAGGTGGCGTTCTCTGCGGAACACGACTTCAGCAATCAAGCATACAATTGAAAGATCGCGAGCCATCCTGGCTTCACTTTGAAAATGAGGCAGTGAATGAGCACCAGTGATCAGCGAAGAATTCCATGCATCGTATCAATATAATTCACTATATGAGACTGCCGTAGTGTGTCACTTTTATCGTCGATTAAAGATAACGGTTCGCTGGACACAGGAGGCTTTTTGCAAACCCCATGTAGCCTCACCAGTGTTGCATTTCTTCCTGCTGATGTCGAAATAAAGTTATTTTTATACTTTACTGATATTAAAGGAGGTTAATGTTTCTGTTGAATTTAGCCTTGTGACATACCAAATGACTGCCCTACCTGGTTAAACCACTTCAGGTTACGTTAAAACATCATAATTTTCCTAAAGCGAAGAGCGGGCGGGCTACGAGGAGTAAGCGCTCAGCGCAATGCAACAATGCGCACGCTCATTAGCTATACCACGTACGGTACTGTGCCGGCTCGCCACACCACCAAACCGCACCTAATTAGGAGTGTCACTCATTACCGTTCACGTGTGAGCTTTAGCACAGATAAGTTTGCACTGTAGTTCATCATCAATCACATTTGAGTTCCGTAGTCATCAAAAGCTTCAATATTAGCCGTGACGCCTACTTCCTTATTATCCAGTGTCCACGCAGAAACACCATATAATTCACTCCGTCATGGAACGAATTGTGTTAAACTCCTCAATTGGGCCGATTGGTACATACTTATTTAAAACAAAGAAGCAGCGCCAGCACAAGACAGTGACGAGTGAACACAACTGGGGCTTTGTGTTGGTGCTTAAAAGAAATATTGCTAAACTAAGCTCGCTGCACTTCAGCATATGATGTTCAATATTGAGATAAGTCTTACAAGTTGGACCCTATGAGGCCACGCCAAGTGTTATCTCGTAGACTGCGATCATTCGACCAAGTTTCACTTGATCGTAATTTCACCTCAAACTGGCTAATAGAGGTATGTCGTAAGTTCGCTTGAAACTACGCTGACTGATACTCTTATCTCCAAAAGCACTCGTTAGATTCCCCCCCCCCCAGCCCTTATTTGTGTGCCTGCATTTAGTACTTGAGGCTATATCATGATAAATATAGCATCTTGCGGCAGTTAAAAAATACATTGTTCTCAGATCACAAACGCTCTCGCTGTCACCTTGGTCTCGCGTGGACGTAGCTTTGCCCTGGAGAAACTTTGCTCGTCGCAGCAGGTCTTCTCTCTTGGCTTCGCAGGCTGAGTCGTTCCTCCCGCAGAAGCATCCAGCTTTTTTTGTAGCCTCGCGACTGCGAAGAACAGGGGGGAGGCAAGCAAAAAAACAGCCAATGCCATAAAAAGGTGCCTATCTGGAGCTTGCTCAATCAACATATCGCGTATATCACTGCCGGTGAAGATCCTATCAAATTCCTCATCTAAGTAACATAAAATAGTGAGTTTCTTTTTTTTTCTCACTTCCATGTAATGCGGAAGGCTGAACAAAGTTTTCGGCCACAATTCGGTGGCTTGATTATTCGCTTGTATCAGCTTAATAATACTTAAATTCTTTGGAGTTGCTTTATCAGCTTCAATGTAAAGTCCGCATGCATTGCTGCTGCGGGGGCTTGCACTCTTCAACAAACATTTAGATGCATTTCAGCTGTGGTATTTCTGGTTACAGGTGACTAAAGCTTTCTGTCTCCTATAAAGGTATTACTCTATCTTTAAAACCAATGAGATATGCCGGTGAGATAGCAAGAATATTCTTCCTATGAGTTTCAACTAGTATGTAAGTGCTTCAATTTTTTTATCAGACAAAGGTGAGGGCAGCCTCGACAGCTTACTTTATGGTGAATATACTTTACGAATCAACTAGTTAGTACATCGGCCAATTGATGACCATCAACGAAGTGCACAGTGAAGTAAAGACACTCACACAAACATTCACATACAACAAGGAAGACACGGTGAAAAAAGAGAGAGACAGACAGGTGACAGTGATAAAGAGAGAGGGAGTGTGACCTGAACGAAGATGTGCGAGCTGCGCTTCCAAGGGGGTCTCTTACTCTCAACGAGTCCTTGCTCCTCCATGTTTACACTGCGGCTATGCCTGCCAAGCAGCCTGCCAGCATTGTCCAGACGCTGTTCGGGCGTCGTCAGCGCAGTTCCGGATGCACCGACGGGCGCCTGGTCGATGTTCTCGCCGTCGGATCGCACTCTCCGCACGCCTCCGGGTCCACCGATCACGGGATGCTCCTTTCGGTCGTGTCGTCTCATCGTCGGCATGAACCTCGACGGCAGCACGCTGACGCCCTTGGGAGCCCTGATTTTTGGCGCTTTCACAGCTTCCGCATTCCTCGAAGCCCTGGAGAGGGGCTGTTGAATACCACGGATTTGCGGTTTCTGCGTGACGGGTAGCGGTACTTCGGTAACGGTAGCACAGCTACCACGACCGCTGCTCGAAGAAGTCGCGTCGGCCACGCCGTCGCCTTCTCCGTCTTCGTCTGGGTCTTTCTCGGAGACCGCGGTCGTGGGCGGCTCGTCCGCTAGGATGCCTTCGTCGAGGTTCTCGCCCTCTCGGAGGAGGTCTTTGGGTGACGTCAACTCGGCCCTGCTCGTGGCAGGCGAAGGAGTGCTGGTGCACGTACCATCGGCGAACGCGCTGTCGTCTTCGGCACGGGACGTGTCCACGTCGGTGGTTGGTGAAGCGCGGTCCGTAGCTGCAGCGGGTGACTCCATTTCTTCGGAAAGATCTCGTGTCTGTACAGACACTACGCCATCTTCTTCGGTATGCACCTCGGGCTCGTTATCTTCTTGCCCGTTTGTAGCATTTGCCAGTTTCCCTTGTTCGGCACTCGTTTCGGAATCTTCCATTCGCTCCGTGCTGTTATGTTCATTGGCATGTTTCGTTACTTCGTCTTGTTCACCGGCAGTCTCAGTATGATTAGCTTGATCTGCAATATACTTCGTCCTTGCGCTCTCTGCCGCTATTTCTTGTGAGACGTTTTGTTCGACATCACCAGACTTGTTTTCGTCGTCACGTTCCCCTTTCTCGCCAATCAGATCCACCGCCGGCTCATCTTCGGCCTCATTCGCCTGCTGCTCCTGGTCTGGTACCACTGTTCCTTCTGCACCAAGACTTCCATCACTCAGATGATGATGCTCCATTAAATCACTATCTTCATTGTCGAGGTCTTTCTCGTCAAGGTGCGTTGGGCCTTGTACCTCTTCATCGCCTTTTTCTTCGTTGGTAGCAAGGATTGGGTCCGCATCACCTTCTCCAGCGTCAGCTATCTCTACTGAATCTGAAGAGGCAGGGTCCTCGCTGCCACGACTGTGTTTCTCATAAGCCTTCCCTTCGCTGGCCGATGCCTCCTGTGGATCACCCGCAGAATTTAATGTCTCTGAGGCTGTTTCATCGTTGCTGCCCACCGTATCTTGTGCACTGTCTCCCGCACATTTGTTGCTGTTGCTGGTTGGTTCATGCTCAATGACCTCTCCTTCATGGTCATCACTAACAGCTCTTTCTGGAGCGTCTATATATGTATTGGTCGTCTGTGCTTCTTCGTCAAGACTTTTTACGGAATTATCGTTGCTAGCAGACTCCTCCGACACGATATTGCTATCAACGTTTTCCACTACCGCTTTACCTTTAGACACCTCGTTATGTTCATTTGCATCCGGCACAACATTGCTGTCCTGCTCATCTGTTCCCTTTCTTTCTGCAAACGTGCTTCCATTTTGACTATGTTCGTTGCTATCATTTTTAGCCTCGTCTTCTAAGCCATTGCCGTTTGTAAGAGGTTCGGCTCTTGACTCTTCGTGTGCGACTTCATCCTTTGCATTATCCGCTCCTTCCACCGAAGGAGAAGTTTCATTCGTAGCTTCACCAAAGTCATTTTCTTCGTCATCCGTTCTTCTGATTTGATTCGTAAGAGCCGTAGGCTCGTATTTTGTTGCCTCCTGCGTAATGTCATCGTTCGTTTCCGCGTCTTCTCTAGCGACTGAGGATGCTACAATTGCTGGTTTTCCAGCAACAAGCTCACTTCCAATCGCGTCTTCCTTGTCTTCTGTTGAAAGCGTATCAGATTCGTTCGACTCAACGTGAAGATTCTGTTCTTCATTTGGCACCTTTCCATCAGGTTCCGGTAATACACTGACTTTCCTTTGTTCATTATGCGTATCTCCGCTCTCCTTTCCTTCAGTATCACTGGTGATGTTAGCGATGTCTGTCTCATTAAGAGACCGTTCGTCTGAGTTTGCTGCCGCATCATCCCTTTGATCAATACTTTCGGCAACTTGTGCACCTTTATTACCATTCGCACTTTCAGCTTCTGCTTGCACAGAACTTCTGCTATTTTTCCCATCTTCAAGGTTGGCGTGGCTGCCAGGAAGTCCTGAATCACCGTCGGCTGTATGCTCGTAATGGCTTTTATCACTCCGAAAGTCGTTTCGTTCGTCTCCTGCTGCAGCTGTTCCTGGTCGAGTACCAAGCTCAGACACGTTTCTCTCGGTGTCCACTTCCGATGTTCCTTCTACTTTGTTGTTTACTCTTGAACTAGTGCCACCTTCATTCTTAGCCTGATCATCAACATTATCATGGTTTTCTAACGCCTTCTCGTAGTTCTTATCTGCTGTACATTTCTCGGGAGCGTCGGTATCGTTGCTGTCGTCATTCTCGCTTTCATCTTGTCCGTTACCGCTTTTCTGTAGATGGCGTCCACTTTCCGAAGGAGTAGATTGATGCTCGTCGACCATATTTTCTTCACATGTGAGTGCATTTTCCTCATCAATCGTGACAGCGCCCTTGTCATCAGTTCTTTCCCTTCTCTGGATGTCTTCTTCTTTGTATTTCACTTCGGGTGAGTTGACCCTTTTAGTACCCAGTGATGATTCTGCGTTTCTTGAACTATGGTTGTTGCTTTCTTCGTCGTCGACGCCCTTTGATTTATTTTGAATTTGGTCGATGTCGTTTCGTTCAGTCACAAGCATAGAGCCCATGTCCTTTGGATTTGGAGCACTGGTTTCACCATGACCATTACACTTCTCAGATTCATCCGGTTCCGACGCCGTATAACCATGATTGTCAACGACGTCTGCTTGCCTCTGATCAAATGTGAATGTTGACTCTTCTGATTCAATAATTTCAACTTCATGAGTCTCGGCTGCAGCCGTCCTAAAAGCATTGTTGTCGTTCAACACATTGTCACCTACTTCCTCACCAGTGCCACTTTTTTCGCTGTATCCAGTCTTGTCATCATTGCTTAACGTCAATGGCTGCCAATCATCATTGGCAGCTTCGCTCTGTTCGGTACTTGCGATATTATCCTCTAGCTTGGGTGTATTCGCCATATCCTGAAGCTCCGTTACAGAAGGCTTGATTTTATCGCCATCTGAGCCGCTATCCAAATCAGGGTGTGGAGCCTCGTTCAGAACAGAAGCGTGCTCAATGCTCGTTTCGTCGCCAGAACTTTCATCATCCGCAGAAATGTTTGCGTCAACACCATTTCCGGTATGTGTTATTTGTCGTTCATTGTCCAGTAGATTGGACTCGATTTCACACAGTTCCCGTTCAGCTCCGCTGTCGTCTTTCATAGAAGGATCGTCTTGAACAATACCTGCACTATCGGCTAGGCTACTCGCATCCGCGTCCGTAGTGTCTGTTCCCTTATCGCCCCTTACGTGTCCTTTATCACCGATCAAACTACCACGAGTGTCACCCTTGCTCAACGACTTGTGGCTTCGAGACCGGCGCCGTGCGCCACTACCACCACCTCCACCCTTGGACGAAGACCCCCGCTCTTTCGCGGCCTTGACCGACGCTTCAGACCCTCCCCCCGTCTGCGTTCCGGTCTCGCCCAATTCTGTCACGTACACTTCAACGTCGAAGGTCCGCTCTCTCTTTGGCTTCTTGGCTGCCGCCGCTGCCGCGGCATCGCTCTTCCTGTAGCTCTCGACCACAGTGCGCGCGGTGTCGACGTTGACGACCGCATTCCTGGACGCCCTCCAGGAGGCGTCACGTTCACCTACGCCATCTCGGATCCGCTCGCTGCCTCTCCTCACGTAATCTTTGATCTCCGACACCTCGGCCTCGGCTTCAGCCGTGCCGGCGTCGGCCGCAGGCCTGCCCGGAATCAATCGCACTTTGGCCACTTGAACCGTGACTCCCGAAGATTTGCCCTTGGGCTGCTTCCGGCTCTTGCCTCCGGTGACTCTTTCTGGAGCGCTCATTTCACTCTTCGATGCGGCCTTCACACCCCCGGCAACAACCTGGTTGACGCTGGCACCACCTCTGGTCGCTGCAGGTGCCCGCGTGGACAGCTGCTGCTTTTGTTGTTGCTTCTGGAGTTGGGGTTGTCCTACGCTGCTGGGGTACTTACTCCTTCTGGATGCTCGGTCGCCAGCACCGGTCGTCTTCCACGTGCGCTGGCTGGACGGCGCGGTGATGACGTCGCCTGCCTTACCTACGGGCGCGAGTGCTGTCGCCTGTGCTAACGCGCTTTCCTCGTTTTCTTCTTCCTCGGTCACTTCCAATCGGTACGGACCTTCCTCGTGGAAGTAGTCGCACGACTCGCCTTCCAGTTCCGCCTCCTCGCGCCCGCTGTACCCGTCCTCGACCCTAGCTGCCTCCTCCTGCTGCTCGTCGCGATGCCTATCGGCTTCGGACGCGACCCTATCGACCTCCGCCTCTGAAGGCGACGCCTGAACGTGACCGGTGCGCGCTTCCTGGTCCGAGGACGCGTCCTCCGCGCTACTACTACCACCGCATCCTCCTGCGTGGTCGTCTCGCGCGGCTTCTGCCGCTTCTGCTTCAGCTTTCGCCTTGGCTTTGGCCTCGGCTTCACCCGCTTTCGGCACGACTTCCGCTTCCGGTTTGGCTTCTGCGCGGTCTACGGACACGGCGATGCTGGAGCGGCGCGAACCGGCTTCGCGACTCTGCCTCCGCCGAGGTAGTCGTTCGCTCTCCCCTTCGATATCTTGCGAGAGTGCCTCTTCGCTCTGTGCTCGTGATTTCAATCTGCAAAAAAAGGAGAGCACCCACATCTAATTGATGAAATCACTCTTATACAGATACTCTTTAGTAGCTCTCCGCACAAGAACATTTCATATTTTACTAAATTGGCAAGTGTGACAACAATACCCCTTGCAACAACACAGCCGGCTATTCCATAGTGAAAGAATCGTTACTCATTGTTTAGTTCTATCGCCTAAGGAAACTGGCTGATACCTACGATGAAGCAGTTGGCCACGCTGTCGACTACACTGGAGATTCATTACTCCAAAACATACGAAGGGACTATAAACACATACAGATGCAAGAGTAGAGTTCTCCCTGAAATCATCAGCCTCAAGGGCATAGTTTAAGACAATTAAGATTCACAACATCAGACAGTAACTGCTGTTCACATGAAAGTTACTGCGTGCATTAGTACAAAAACTAAACAATACCATCATTTTTATGGAGTATATGTTGCTAAATTCATTACTTCACCGTTTACTGTACTACATATTAGGTTGAAGGCCATAGATTTCTCATAAAAAGCGATAATTGATCATCACCGTACCCACGGCGTCAACGCCAACCAATGAATGCAGAAAATGACCACGTGATTAAGTCACTATATGACGTTATCACGCCGTCACATAACGCCAAAGTATGGGAATTCAATACGGTCTTCCATGAACGCTTCATTGCATCACATTATAGTCATTTCCATCCTGGTAGTAGGATCACGTGCGGCGTAACGCCAGCTGGCCATAACACAGTGCTGTCTAATAATATATTTACACAAACATAGGAACCTTATAAGGTAGATGCGAAAGCGAGTGGCGCAGTTGCTCAACTCTCGGAACATGGAGCGCTTTATTCTAAGATTTTAATTTGGTCTCTATTTGCGGTAAGACGATTTCCAATCCGATTTCTTTCGATTGTTGTCGAAATTAGTACAAAAAATTAAGTAACACGATTCAAAATGTAGTTTTTTTTAGTTCCATCGGTGGCATTAAAAACAGTCATGGCAACGCTATCGGCGTAGAAAAGAAAAGTTGGTTTCATCAAGAGTAGCCTTGGCACCATTCACAATGCAGCAAACAGTCGGAGTGGGTCAAAATATAATTTGAATATCTGACGAAAAAAATCTGTAAACACGGTGTTTTGTGTTAAAGCCGGCGTTTCGACAAGCGGACTTCTCTTCTTCAATGCTACAACTGAGAAGGGAATGACAAGTCCACATATCATAACGTCTTCTCTAGCACGCAACACCCTGTGAATGGATTTTTCATTCCCAAGCTTTGATCTTCCCCTTCCAGCCATCTCACGTAATTCCGTGGTGACTCAATGCCTATTAATTCACAATAAACAGGAGCACCTCACAATACGGGAAACGTCAGAATATTTAGGCTTTCGTCAGAAATCCCACATCAGTTTAGCTGAAGCATTGCCCCTGCTATGCTAAAAAAAACCGACGTTTCTAGGTCAGAGAATGAGAACCTGTAGCCCTCACTGTTCGTTAAGTCAACACTCGCAACGTCAGACAATTCGGACTTGTCTTCTAGTCCCAGCTACTGGTTGTATCGCTTAATGGCATCAAACCCTTAATTTTGTCATTTTGGCTGCGACCCGTTTAATTTGGACAAACTTCGGAGCGTGCCGAAGATAAAGCGCGAAAATAGGTGATGCAAAAAACCGAAAACGGCGTTCGGAGACAACCGAAACGAAGCAGTGATGTGCAAACTTTTTCCGGTCTTTATCAGTTAGTTGCCGTGGTTTGTTTCCGCAGTTACCACAGTTTGTTACAGCAGTTAGTTACCACGGTTTAGGTTCGTTTTTTACCATAGTTACCACAGTTAGTTACCACAATTTACGACCGGATTTGGCATTGATCAGATTCGTTTTAACTCAGTGCAATGCACGCGAACAGTCACAAAACTCACGCACGAGGGGAAACTGCTGGGGAAACAACGCAGAAACAACAAAGACACGAAGGACACGAGCGCTCGTGTCCTTCGTGTCTTTCATGTCTCTGCGTCGTCATTCTGTTCTCGCGCTATAACTGTCGTCGTCTGCTACATCGCGGTGGACCTTCAGTCATGTGCCAGCCACTTTGTCTTCGAAATAACTATCGTAACGTGCGCGTAGTTATCGTAGCAGCTTGCAATAAAGGTCGAGTGCAGAGCAATTTAGGCTAATTAAACACAACAGTTTCCTGCCGTGGTTACATTATGAACGAAGTCGCAGGATCACAAAAATCACGACTTTCACACCATTCCTATACAAACGAAGTACAGGATTTAGGCTTTCTTCAAGAAAATGAAAATGTGCTGACGTAATAAACACCTGTTCATTAATTTCTTGATACTCTCAATAATTCCGCTACATCAGACATTTTTTGCCAGCGCCGGGAAATTTAAATTGACGAGCTTATTATTTATAAGTCCAGAAACTTCCACAGATTACAATGTTGACAATGAGGAGGATGAATATTGCAATGATGATGATGATGATGATGATGACGACGACGATGACGACGACAACGACGACGATGATGATGATGATGATTATGATGATTATGATGACGACATAACATGTAGGCAAAAGTGTTACAAAAAGAATTTACGTAAATGTGGCGTTCGAGAGTACCAAATGCTAGCGTTTCATATTTCCCAACTATGTTCGAGCCATTTCGCCCTTTCATTCCGATTACAAATGACGTTGCGCGTGTTCCTTTTCCCACTGTGCTTGCTTCATTTTTGTTCTGTTCTTGTTGTTGCGACAATGTTCGATGTCAGACAAGCGTGAACTATGACAATCTGAATTTTGTGATGCGAAATCCCAATTTCAGGAGAGTGATGAACAAATCTGACGAACCGCTGAAAGGTGAATCGTATAGATTTGAACCAGAGTGATCCATATGTCTTCCCTGGTTCACTCACTCATTCATTCACTCATAACTGATTGATTTAACACTGATTGTTGACAGGCCACTTGGTGCATACTGAGCTTGGAAGGGCGTGCTTAGATGGGACAGAAAGTCACAAGAAGCACAGCACTATTACATGTGTGGTGCTTGTAGCTTTCTTTCCTGTCTAGGCACACTGTGCCACGCTCTGATTGAATCACACGCCTACTTTACTTTCTCGTTCACTGCCTTCCTCACCTACTCGCGCAACGCTCCTTCTAACGTACGCGCATTATCATATATTACTTATGTTCGCCCACAGCTAGAGTATGCATCATCCACATGGTCACCATATCAAGATTACTTGGTACGTATTTGGAAGCCGTCCAGAATAGGGCAGCGAGATTCATCTCCGGAAACTATGACTATCATTCAAGTATTAACCTAATAAAACAAGACCTTGCATTTCAGTCACTAGAAATACGCCGCAACATTGCTCTTTTATGCCTGTTTCATAGGTACATTTATAGTAACGAAATTCACTGTTTGCCACTTTATTCTCCTGCGCGCACTTCCCAGCGCATTCACAATGCCCGTAGTTTTATGCGCATTCATGGTCACACGCAGGCATTTAACTTATCATCACTACCTCGAGCCATTGCATATTGGAACGATCTTCCGGATCATGTTGTATTCATTTGTAACCGTGAAAATTTTCGTGACAACCTGATTTCGTTGCACTCTAGTATTGTATAACGCTGTTGCACCTTGATTTTTGTAATCTTTTATAGATGTATATATTTTGTCATCTGCTTTTCTCCTTTTTTTTGTTATTTCATTTGTATACTGATGCCCCCCTTACTCAATACCCTTCAGTGGGCTTGTAAGGTATTTTGAATAAATAAATAAATACTCTCTCGCCGACTCACTCTCGTACCTCCTCACTCACTCACTCACTGAGCTACTAATTCTCTCACACGCATACTCACTTACTGCATTCTCTCTCTTATTCACTCACTCACACACAAACTGGCTCACTTAACAACTTGCTCACTTACCTACTCCCCGACTGACTCAGTCACTCATTCTAAAACGTGTTTACCGATTCCTTCATTCATTCATTCATTCCTTCCTTCATTCATTCATTCATTCACTTAGTCACCTACTGATTCACTCAAAAACCTACTCACTGTCTCACTCTTTCCCCTATTCACTTACTGAATCACTCACTCACTGCCATACATATTTCTTCGATCGCTAACCTACTCTTTCATAATCACTCACTCCCTTACTCGCTCACGGAGTTTCCCTGCTTTAGCGTTACTATAGTTCCACATTTCCACGCCAGCTTCCCATTGCACTGGCTGCTTTTTAGATGCGGAAGCATCTTATACTCGCGCCTTGTAGTGCGCCGTCCGCGCCGTCCGCACCGCTTCTCGAACATTCGACAGCTGACGCGCGCGCATGCGCCGTCGCGCCGTCGCCCACCATCTGTGCCGCGCGCGCTTCTCCTTCGAGAACATTCGACAGCTGACAGCGCATGCGCCGTCGCGCCGTCGCCATCTGTGCCGCGCGCGCGCTTCTCCTTCGAGAACATTCGACAGCTGACAGCGCATGCGCCGTCGCGCTGTATATATACTCAAGGTCGGCGCTCGCTCGCTCAGTTGCCGCTCGTCCGTTGGTTTGTACGGCGCGTCGACGTCCGAAGTCGCCGTGAAATGAATGCCAACCAATCCACAAACAGAATGATCGACGTGCCTTCGACCAGCGCCACCCTTTCGCATACGTGTGTACGTGTCCACTCATTTAACACCCCCTCCTACAACCACATTAACCAATTTAGCCATCGACCCAAGTAAGTCGCAATTTAACACCCCATTTCACAACCACGTTAACTTAAACAATTTAGCCATCGACCCAAGTAAGTCGCACTTTAACACCCCGTTAACCAATTATATGCTCCGCATCCTCCTCAGTGTTCCCCCGAGGGAAGCTGCGGGCAATTTTTTTCTGCCTGTCGTCTGCCTTTGCTCCGTGCACAGCCAGCGCTTCACGTAAATATGAATGACTGAAAAAGATTGCGAAGAATTTCATTGAACGTTCCAAGGAACCCCGTAAAGCTGTCTCCACCTCTTCCGTTTCACCATTCGCAGCTGGGACGGACGCTGGAGTTCATGAAAGCAATCGACAATCACAAAGTGTACAAGCCACGAGGTGGGGTGGTTTCTGACGATGCACGACAGCTCCTCCGAAAGACCGCCCTGTTTTGCAATTCAACGCGGTCTTTCGGAGTGTCGAATACTTTCCAATTCACCGCTCTTTTTACGCCCACGAGCGCGTACAGCCCCGTATAGTATGTCCATAGAGCAGGGAACAGGCGCGAACAAGCATCTGCGTGGGCCGTGAATGTGGCCAGGCTTGTCCACGTTCTTGTTTAGTCTGCACTCTGTGCTAACCAAAACACCATTCATTCATTCATTCATTCATTCCTTCCTTCCTTCCTTCCTTCCTTCCTTCCTTCCTTCCTTCCTTCCTTCCTCCTTCCTTTCTTCCTTCCTTCCTTCCTTCCTTCCTTCCTTCCTCCTTCCTCTTTCTTTCTTTCTTTCTTTCTTAATACTTAATTCTCTTCTTTCACATTCTTTTCATGAGAAGTGGATTGAGATAAATGTGGGGAGAAGCGGAGATGGTAATGAAGGGAACGAAGGGAAGTTAACTAGACAGGTTGGATGACTGTCCTAGCTTGCAATTGCAAATCTGAGGCCTACGACGAAAGAGCAGAACGTGAATAACGTATATAGATACGCGTGCATAAGCAATAAAGGTAGGAGTGCCGCTTTGACACTTGAAAATGATTCAGACATACGAAAGCATCTGCACGCAAAGTGGACACTGCATCAAGAGTTGTGAAGATATACAATTGAAAAGTGATCGACAAAAAATATTTTGTGCTTGCCACGTTTTTAATACCCATCTACGTCCAAGTGGTCGCTCTGTAAACCCAACGTTGGTTGCATCAAGCCGCTGATTCTTAATGGTCTGTACTACTTACGTTAATGACATCCTGTACTCTAATTCCATGCAACATAGTAGATAGGGCATTGTCAAAGTTTTGTTGTGTAGTGCACGTTAAAGAACCAGAGGTGGCTGAAATTACCATAGCATGTCTTATAATCATATCTTGGTTTTGGCACGTAAAACCACTCAAGTCAATATGTGTTTTTTTGTAAATTCTGCTAACCTTTGTGTGTATTATTATTTGCTTATAAACAAACTTCAATTAACTTACTGCCTGCGTTTCTGTGTTTAAACGCCACTGTTTTTCATTGTTTCATACATCTCCGACCAATTGCAAAGTTCAAGCTTAAGCATTACATGTTTCAGCTTTGCTATCCTACACATGTGTAGGAAAATTAGGAAGCAAAAGAAAAAGGGAAGATGCATGGGTCTAGACTATTCACAAACATACTGCAGTGTACCTGCAGCCATGCGTTTAAGCCAGTCGCCCCTAAACTTTGCTCGAGGACTATCGTAGTATGGATTTTCTGGTTCACTGGGTTGGGAAATGAGAATTTGGAATTCTGTACTTCATACGCTAGGCTGGTTCGCTGGTTGTTAAACAAGTGCACAACGAGCTGCCTCTGCTAGTGACGGATCTTAAGTTACCACAGCTTAAGGAAAGGAAACGCAGCTGCACATAAAGAACGATGCAATGTTTATATTCCTTTCGTCATCATGTTTTACGCTTGATTATTTATGTGGTGAGCTAACAACTTCTACTACCGTTTGCCCTGGTTAACATTATAGTTCAGTTTGAACGTCTATACATGTGAAAAAACCTTTCTTATTAGAAATTATCAAACAGCACTCGAGTGCTCATGAACCTGTTAGGGATATCTGAACCGTCATGTGATATTCGGCAGTGCAGTATTTTCACATCGTGTGTTCTAGTGCATTGCATTTTGTGGCCTTGTTATTTTTCTTATTACATATTTTGTCTGCAAGTGAGTAGTAGTAGTATCCAGTACCGCCATAATGGCACCAACCTCTCCTATCTCATCATTTCAATTAAAAAAGGCGCTTATGTAAGAATCTTGTTGTGCAGATTTCTCACTCGAAGCGGACGTATCTTCTCCGCATTATTTGTATTGACCTGTTTTTTTAATTGCGTCACACGCCACCAACGATGAGCCTATAGTGAAACGTATAATGGTGACAGTGATAGCACGCCGGTGAGAAAGATGTTTGTACGAGAAGCCTTTCAGTCAGTCAGTCAATTGGTTCGTCGGTTGCATTGTTTGAACATTATTAAAATATTCTAACCAGAATAAAAGTGTCAACACGATGACTTCGCTCAGCTGTGCGTCTGGAAAAACGACAAAAGGTATCAACCACACACATGCAAAAGTGTGCACACGCACACACACACACGTGCGCACACTCACAAAGGTGCACTCACTCATTAACTCACTCACTCACTCACTCACTCACTCACATAAATGGGAAAGATATTAAGGCGGCAAAAGCTTTCGGTGCCATATCAAACACAAGATTTGACCGTCGGCTTCACGCCTCACAGCGTCGGAGACAAGTTATACGAAAAAGCTTCATCCAGTCACGAAAACAATGTACCACGTAGATGTGACGTGACAGATTGCCAAAATGTGTGCTATAAATATGACGTCATCATGACGTCTCAGTGGCACACACGCACGCAAGACGTGTTCCGTACACGCGCTTCAACTGTCGACACAGTGCGTCTTCCCCAAACAACTTGTCATCTTCCCCAAACAACTTGTCATACAGAATGCGCTGACACAACTCTCACGACCATGCCATCAATTTATATTCCTTAAGATTGCAAGAACTTCGACAGCGTTCTGCGCTTCATCAACAACATCTTCTTTCACTCTATATTTCCTTTCACCCCGTACACATAGAGGCCTATATCCTAACTACGCACTGTTGCATTATTTTAGGACATGTGATACAAAATAGGGAGATATAGAAGAGAGAAATCGGCAATAGCTTAGGAAAATGTGGGAAGAGCAGTCGAGCAACTAAACAGACAGCGTCCGCTTATTGGGGATTGAAAAAAAAAAACGGGCAACGCAAACGAGAGAACGTTGAAAAAGCTGCCGCGCACTTGAAAGTACAAGACTCCGTGGGAAATTTATGCGGTGAAAAGCGTACGAGTAGGCAATATCTTCTGCTCGTGTGCGGGACGTCACTACAAGGCGCATAAACAGGAGATCGGCGCGTGTGCGAACAATGGCGAGAGAGGTAAAGCGCGCTCAAAATGCGTAAAATGCGCGGAGAAAACGGCAGAGAGAAAGCTGGAAGGCACGACGATGCCGTGTGCGTAAACAGCGCATGAGGTGGTGGCATGTAGTGCGTATAGAGAAGTTTGGGGGGATATAAATGTTCCAGACATGGGCAAAAAAACGAACACACAAATGAGAGAACCACACGTAGAGAAGCGCCGAGGAAGAAGGCAAACAGGCGGGAAAGAAAACACGGTTGCCATGGGTTACAAAACAGCTCCACCCTTTTCGATGACTGTTTCCCTTCCTTTTTGTTTCCCTGTACCCCCCTCCTCTCATTTTTTTTTCATCTCATCCAGTTGCGTCTCTCTTTCTTCTTGGCACCACAAATACCGCGGCTACCCAGAAACCACTGTGCGTGACCTCGGTCGCCTGCTCTTGCTGATTCCCCTTAATTCCGGAGCGCTTGTCTCTTTTTTTTTCATCCTTTTCTCTTAGTTTTCCTCCTCGTCTTTTTGCCCGCGTGGTGAAGAAACACGCTTCTGTTCCACTGCTGCTTATGCAACACACACAACAGAATAAAGCTGCAAAAAAGAGGAATAGGAGCAGAATCAGGTGAAACACTCGAGCAAACAGTCACTCCAGTAGCCGGAAAAGGAGTCCTCGCCGCTAAAAGCCCGGATGCAACGAACGCAGTCGGCTGCGAGGGCCATGGTGTGTCGACGGCGCAGAAAGCCCTTTTGGCGCGGCCCGCGTGTTTCACTCGCCTTTGTTCTCCTTTCATTACTTCGCGAGGCGCAGTTGTTGCGATGAACACCCATTGTGCTTTGTGAGTGCTCAGCATTATCTCGTGGACTGTGTGCTTCTCACGCTAAACAGCGTGTTTTCGAGCGCAAAGCAGCGCTTTTAGTACCTGTGTGTGTGTGTGTGTGTGTGTGAGAGCGAGAAAGAGAAATAGAGAGAGACAGAGAGAGAAACGCGCCCCTTATCACTCTGAAGCCGGAAATCCGCCCAACTGCTTGCAGATGGGACGCGAGTGCTTCAGTGTGAGCAGCGTCCTCTCGGAATCGCGACGGTCTTGAGCAGCGCAGCAATGTGGACTAGTTGGTATTACTTCATAGTCAAGCAGCACAAACACTGCCGAAGCGTAATCGTATGAGTGCGTTGTTTGACGTTGAAGACTACCACGCTCACCACGCCAGATGTGGCAAGTTCTACCCGTGATTTCCAAACTTGGCGCAGCACCATCGCAGGCTTTATCCTCCACGTAACGCGTCGCCCTGCGTGGCATCTACCCCACGAGTGGGCCGCTTTAATAAAGAACGTCGAGATGGCTGCATCGGCTCAGCTTACTTGGAATCCTTTGTGCCCTGCCTGCAGCACATGTCCCTGCTACCATGTACAACTGCACCCATAAGTTTACGCAGAACGGGCTCAACTGAAAATGCAAACTTCTGCGATGTTAGTGCGCGGCACTTCTAACCTAGTACGTAGCTGTGTAGGTCGCAAGTGCTACAAGCTGGAACGTCTATTCGGTTAGACTGTGTTTTCAAACCAAGCGGGAACATATCTTTCTGAGAAACTTCATGCACCGGAATTTTTTTGGGGTGGGGTTACATTCAAGAAGGATTTGAGAGGGAACACTTAAATTACCCTTTCAAGGTCATCGCGGGTATACACGCAGTCAGGAAATTCAAAAGTATTTGTCCCACTGATTGCTCAAGCTGAGAAGCGGACCTGCCAATTCCATACATCGCACTCATACTGGTACACGACAGGTAACCGTTCGCTATTTACGAATGTGGCATTTCCTGTTATGTTGCTCATAATTGTACGTGTTGCAACTATATTAAGGTCAGGTTGAAACAAGGTTTTGAAAAAAAGACGTAAACCACGTAAACCTCTAGCACTTGCTTTTTTCCCTACATCTTATTAGTCCCCTTCTTCGAGCTCAAAGTGCGTATAAGATGATCAGGACTCGTCACGTCGGGTATGTTAATTTCAACAGGGTGGGTTTGATATGCTGCAGTTCTTAAACTTATTAGGGCTTGATAGTAGAGCTTAAGCATCGTTTACGTACTTTGGGTGCCTTTTAGCCTTTCTCATGTGTTTTTTTTTCTTTTAAAAGGCTTTTGAGTCTTTTTGAAGTGCACTCAGCCTTTGATGACTGGCGCTGCGCAAACAACTTCGACGGCTGCTCGACGAATACTCAATGTCCGCTTTGTTCACTTCGGCCTTTGTTTGCTAGCTTTTCTGCAACGTTTCAAAGCCCCGGCGCCAGGCAGCCATTGCGCGCACTTTTTTTTTGTTTGCTACCTTTTCAGGACTGAGCCGTTATCAACACGTTTGCACGCGTCGCCAATGCAAAGGTGAATGCCTCCAATTCCGCCTCCACGATTTGCCAACGCGCGCCCAACTGCCTATTTCCTGCGTTTATTTTCTCTCCCCGCGTCACGTGTTCTCGGCGTAAGGGATCAGGGCTCTAAAGCCGGGCACGAGCTCGAAAATGAGAATGCTGAGCGCCTTCTGATTGTATATATAGGTATACGAGTTGAAAGTTTCTCGTGCGAGTCAAAACCCAGCGATAGGTACCAGACGCCGCTCTGCTTTCACAGAGATGCTGTTCATTCCTCCGCGAACTGTGTTGCTGGTTCAGCTTTTTTATATATAACGGGCGAAACGGTCTCAGTTGAATCAGCTACTTTCGTTTATACGCCAGTGGGCCTGGCACTCGCAAGATCCTTTCATCCTCACAGTAGAACGACAGCCATTTGAGACCCTGAACAGCACGCACAAACGAATTCACTGAATGGCACCTTTGAATTCCGCAACGATGCGCTAAGTGCGTTAGTGTTTATCATCACTCACGTATCTTTTTTCTGTAGGTTACCAACTTTTGTGTCATTGTGTTCTCATACCATCTCTGTCTCCACCTGTAATGGTTCCTGTGTGTGCATGTCGTTAATTAGGTGTGCGTTATATAATAATAATAATAATAATAATAATAATAATAATAATAATAATAATAATAATAATAATAATAATAATAATAATAATAATAATAATAATAATAATAATAATAATTATAATAATAATAATTTATTACTACTTTGAAAGAGCAGAAGTGCGACATGAAATCAGTCTGCCAAAGCCTCATTAGGCTTGAAGGGCAAAGCGGACGACAGACAGCGGAATGGAATAGTTATAATTCAGACGTAGTGTACGTTAATCAATGTGACAAACTCCAAAATTCATGCTGAGAATTTTCACAACATCGCACGAACATGAAAATTAGAGCATTGAAATCAAAGTGCGTGAATAAACAATTTGCATTATAATGGGCCTATCAGAACTGGTGTGTTCCAGTCTGGCGAACTTTGCAACGACCGAATGCTTAATACAGTCATGTGCAAGTACTTGGCTTGAGTTAAAATTTAACTTAAACTGGCTTTAGTTAAAATTTAAAAGTTAAAACGTCTTGAGTTAAAAAATTTTCTGAGAAAATATCCGAGCCAATCAGCGATGCCAGATATATCAATATCGAACGAAGCCGGCAGAATAATAAAAAAAAAGCACTTGCACGAGATGTTTGGTAAATGCGGCCCCAGATTTGCAGGCAGCGAAAACCACCAGTGGCATCGAAGGGCAGACTAATGAGTGACGACTGATAGTACTAGTGAAGAAGAAAAAGTAAGAGAACACTTAAAAAGGAAAATACTCAGGGACAGGAAAGTTAATCAAACACGATGTCATGGAGTCGCATTGTAAGTCCTCACTGTTTTAAAAACCGCAAATATTCCTAAAAATTGATTATTTTCATGGGGTATAGTGACAGCGCACGATCTTCGAAGTCAAAGCGAGCGTTAAATGTAATCCTCATACAACATGAGCGAGCGGTAAATGTAATCCTCATACAGGCCCACACAATTCCGAAAGATATTCACTTCCTTATGCTGCCAGATATTCTTGCAATTTTTAGGCGAATCGTTCAAGTACGTCGGACGTCCTGCTATGGAGTGGTCGGATGGAGATACGTTACTGCCATTCGTGGATGGTACTTCTTTTTACTGACTTTACTCTCAGCCTTTCATATATAACTGCTGTATGGAGTAAAAGAGGGCGATTTTATAATGACCTGTTGAGAGGAGTTAGGTGGACGAATGAATAAGGCTAACGAACTCGCCTTTGGCCCCCACTGTCATCGTCGCCACGTTTAGACCCGAGCGATCCACCAGCGAAGCTCAGCTTCCTCGGCTGCTGTTGGTAGGTCGGCACCGATAGCCTGCTGCTCTCGGCTACGGGCACGGTAGCGACGCTCCTGCGACGGGACTCGCTCAGGCTGGGCCTCCGATGAGACCCGAAGGTGCGCGTCTGCGGGGCATCGGACGTGGGCGAGGGCAGCTTTAGCGTGACCGTGGCCGCTCCGTCACTACGGCTGCGCCGGTCTCTGACCGATGCTGCCGACGCTTCGCCGGGCTCGCGCTGTTGTTGATCGCGCTGCTGCGCCGAAGAGTCGTCGTCGCCTTCGTCAGCGCGGTCTTTGCTTCGGACTTCGTCGAACCCTGGCGCGAGGTCCTTGGCATCGGCGCCGGTGGCCTCCAGGTGCGATGAAGCCACCGAGGGTCTTCTCCGAACCGACGCGGCAGGCGGCGGTGCGTCGCTCAGTTCGGGGCCGTCGGCCTCGCCCACCGTGTGCTCCTCGTGCACCCTGCGCACGTTTGATGAAGAAAGAGGGGAGGACTGTGACAAGTGTGTTTGGGTCCGTTCGAGCGTATGACGCGTGAAGTATGAGCATTTCTAGCTGTATTTGTTGTCACTAAAGAAAACAAGAAGGCTTGTGCGTGCGTGCAAAACAGCTACGGCGAAAGCAACAGACAAGTTACAGAAGAATAAGTGAGTGCTTGTGCGTTAAGGCAAAAAGGTAAAACTGAAGTTATATATGAAGCTGTAGATGACCAATCTGTCGTCGGAACATAGGGGTATGAATAGGGGCAGCATTAAAACGAAAGTCATAATTTAAATATGCGATATAAGTAATTACTGTTCTCGGGAAGGCTCAGGCTCTTTAAATTCCGCCGCTTTCTGAAGGTTCGGTGAACAGAAAATATCATTTCTTCTTTGGTGTTCATAAGTTTATTCCAAGTTGCGTGCTTGCAATATTGCAGAATGACGCTCAGCTCACTGTGGCATTACAAGTACTTTTATACAATACACACATTACCCGAATGACTTTCGTCATTCGGATATTGTAGGTATTGTATAAGAGTGCTTGTAATTATCACTGTCAGATCCACCTGCACGCGATGCTCAGATGGTACTCTGCATATGCGAAGAATCTATCTATCTATCTATCTATCTATCTATCTATCTATCTATCTATCTGTCTATCTATCTATCTATCTATCTATCTATCTATCTATCTATCTATCTATCTATCTATCTATCTAGCTATCAATCGATTTTGTGCTTACCTGTCTTCTGACTGGTCACTGAGAGCCTGCTGTTGGCGTTCACTCTCTTCCTGCGTGCCTTCCCTCTCGACCGTATCCCTCTCTTCCTTGGGTAATGGTGCTGGTAGCCTGAGCAGGTGCACCTGGTCCCTGACGCTCGTCTCTTCGACCGTGGTCGTGGACCGGTGCGTAGTCGTGGTCGTCGTAGTGGTCACCCGGTGCTGCTGGTACGGTCCGGTTCCCGCAGTGCCTCCGTTGGACCACTGGTACGTAGCGGTGGCAGTGGTGGCGCCACCAGCGACGGCTCCGTTATTGCCGGCCGACCGACGACCCTTGCTCGGTCGGGACAGGAGTAGCCGCGTAGTGTCCAAGGGTGGCAAGAAGACGTCCGGGCTGGAGAGGGGTGGCGGGGAGATAACGCCTATCCCTGCGAGTGTACAAGAAACAATAGCATTAAGGAGAAAACCTTAGATTATCCATCGCATGCGAAAGACGGTGTGTCAACATGAGTGGTGCCAAAAAGAATAGTCGAGCGAAGACGTCATCACGTTGCCACATGACGTCATATGACGATGACGTGGCCATAATATGGCATTGTCATATGACATCGTATGGTGACAAGATGGCGACGTCGTCGATACTGTGACGTGCACATTGTGACAGTGACGACGCGTAGGCGTTACATGATGTCATGGATCGCCACAACTGGTGCCGTTATCGCGAGGTCACTACGACATCCCCGTAAGGTCACCTTTTGAGGTCATTAAATGACGTAACCACCATGTGAAAGGAGGACCGATCACGGAGTGAGTGCAAGACATTGTGAAGTGCAGAAATCCCCCATTGCCTACGATGCAGGGGGCAAAGTAAAACTAAATTGGGTACAGGGAGCATCCTCAGGGGGGCGGCGAGACCAATACATCGCGCAAGAATAAAACAAAATATAAGATTGTTTTCGCCTTCACGTTCTATTAGGCGGACGCACAGGAGACCCTGGCAGTTTTCTTTAGGTTTAAAGCCTTAAAAATACCACGTGATTGTGAGAGACGCCGTAGTGAAGGATTGCGGAAACTTCGATATAACACCGCTCGTCGACGCATGCTCCTAAGTATAAGCACTCGGTGCTCGGGCATTCCACTTCTATTAACATGCGGTCACCTCGACCGGAATTTTATCCCGCGACCTTCGCATTAGCAGTCACTGACCACAACCACTAGGCTACAACGGCGTGTAGACTATCCACATATCGACAGAAAAGACTGACGGATTGATCACGCTGACTTCATTATTTTTGCTTCTAGTTTTTATTTATTATCTGACTGGGTAATCTACAAGAAAGCCTGTGTTGTTTCTAAACTTTCTAAAATCTGTGACATTCAACGACAGTCCATAATAACTAGAGGCCGGAGGCTGATTGAAGAGCAGGCAGCACGTTAAGAACTTTCACTGATTTCACGCTGCTGCAAAGCTACTACTCACTAGTGATCGGGCTAGCTTTATTGCTACATCGCCCGATTCTTTGAAATGTTTCGCGTACTAACATTGTGCCGCACAAATCAACGGAGAATAAAAGGAACACGACACAACGACTTAGCACTATTCACCTACTTTTGTGGGAGCGATATAATTTTCCAAAGTTTTCAAAGGCACTCCCCTGCGAGCTGGTACTGAAAAGACCATCGCGAGCTACCATCACGTCAGCAGGTGCGTGTGCAAGTGCGTAAGAACAATCGGTGAGCGAAAGTGTTTGTGATTTTACCATGCTTTTCATATCGTCAGCCGTCGACTTCGTCTCTTCGCTAAACATCCGCTCCAGCTCACGAATATGCAAAAGGGCACCTTCACGCGCCGAATGCAACCATGCAAGTATAGTTCCGGGAACCGTATGCCCCGAACTGACCCAGACGCTTCGATCGACAGAACGCTGTGAGCCAACGGAAAAGGCGGCCCCTTTCGAATTTTTTTATAGCGTGTTCAGAGCATAGACCCGTCAACGCGGCACTTACCACTCTCTCTCTACGCGTGCCGCTCCAAATGAAGGTCTACAAGGCGTGCCAATGAAGGCTCTGTCCACCTCTGCCCTTTCCGGCCTCTTACTACATCCGCTTGTTCATCGCTCCTTTCCCAAAGCTTCCGCTTTTCTCCAGAGTGCGAGTGTATCGCATGAATGAGCGTAATGCCCGCGTGTCTTGACGGAGTGCCACGAGGTGGCACGAAACGGCGACATTAGAGTTTTGGATTTCACTTTTAAATATGTTCAAAATGGCAGCAGAGCTTGTCTTCGGAACGGAGTTTTCTGCCGTTGAAACAACATTTTCGCCACCCGGGCCCAAGGACTTCGAGCAGTCACCTGAAGCACCGCCATCATAATCGACGGAGAGGGGGAAGGGACAGGGGTTGATCCCATCTTCCCCCACCTCGCCCGGTGAAAACTACCGGACTTAAATTAAAGTTTATTCACTCATTCATTCATCCCGTAGTTATTACAGATTTCTGACGCAGTGATGTGAATGTCTGTTGTGCAACAGCTTGACAACAAAAGTGTATTCTGTCGCCACATTCTGTTGAGGTGGCAGACTTTCAACCGGAATTGTGGTTCACATTCGCTGCATCTTGATTCTAGCATGCAGGATCATTTAGGATTATTAAGGCGAAAGCTTTATATATAGTTGTCTTACCATACCCGAAAATTGACCGTTGGCGTTGTCAATGCCGGTGTCAACACGAGTAAGTAGAACAATTATTATGACGTGGTCACATCAGCATGCAAGTCATCAATCGCCAAAACTTTGTGACGACAACATGGTGTCATCGTGACATTGCTATAACGTCCCTTGACGTGACGTCACACCAAGAGGATAACACACGACATCGTCACTTGGTTAGAAGTGTGCTGATCACGGAGGCAGTGCGAAGCCCCGTCAGCTGCAAACAGCTCTTATAAGATGCCGGGGGGGGGGGGAATCAATACGTCGACTCGGATTATTAAAAGGATGTAGAAGGTGCCGTCTTGATTGATATGTGGGGTTTAACGTCCCAAAACCACTATAAGATTATGAGAGACGCCGTAGTGGAGGGCTCCGGAAATTTAGACCACCTGGGGTTCTTTAACGTGCACCCAAATCTGAGCACACGGGCCTACAACAGAATGTGCCTTCTACATCCTTTGTAAGATGTAGAAGGCACTTTCTAAAAAAGCATGAAGAAGGTACCTCAGATTCATCTTAAGCGAGTGTGTAAGGGCCCAGTGAGTTCCTGCTTTTTTTTCAAGCGATTTAAGTTTTTAGCAGTTCTGGTCGTAAGGGTCTTCAACGCGGTACGCAGATTTGCCGTCGTTTCTTTCCAGATGAAAAAACTTTTCTTCGCACTTTTCTAACTACGTTAGAAGCTTACATAGTGAGTTCCAAAACGCTCGCTTGATTTGGACCACACACGTTGCACTGCACTGCGTCTCCACCTGCGTGTGACGGTGAGCGAATGCATTGATCTGTGCCGCTGGCTCTTAACCACTGCGTCAGTCATGTATGGTCCGAACCGCTGCACTGTGCTGGCGTTCACTAGGCAACGACGTTTATAAACCACGTGCGTGTTCGACCCAACCTTACTCTCTCGCGTGGCAGGTGACCTTTGTTGGATCGCGCACCTTTTTTTACGACTGCGGGCATCGAGGTGCGATCGATCCTGCCAGACAGACATGCAGGTATGCGACACATTAAAGAAACAAAAAAATTGGCAGATCTTTCGTACAGTGGGAATCGATGATGTGCGATGCACGAATGAGGAAAGATGATAGGTCACTTTAAAATCAGCACAACGTTAAGAGGCGGAGGCAAATTATGCCGTACAAGACTTCGATGTCATGATTATGATATTTGGACGTCTCATTTACCTTCGTCATCTACTAACGTCAACTGAAACCAACTTTGGTATATACGGAGCTAGCGAAACAGCCGCGAGTGTGCTATGAGCATGGAATGTAGTCATGTTTTACAAGAATCCATATTATGATTATCATATTTGGACGTGTCATTTACATGCATCGTCCATTCACGTCATGTAATACCAAATTTGGTATAAGTGGAACTAGTGAAATGGCCGCGAGAACACTATGAGCGTAGCACGTAGTTAGGTTTTACATGAAACGCATATTATGATTATCAGGTTTGGACGCGTCATTTACTTTCGTCGTCTATTCACTTCCCGTGATACCAAATTTGGTACATGTGAAGCTAGCGCAGCTGCGGCGAGCACATCATGAAGGGCCCAGTATACTCCGACGCAACGTTGACGCACGCGTAGGTGGGGCGCAGCGACGCCACGCTAGAAAAACGTGAGCACTCTATAGCGCGACGCCAGGCGCGACCGGCGCGACCAGCGTCGTCGGCGCGGCCTGGTGGCGACCGCCGCAAAATGCAGCATGTCGCATTTCGACCTGACGACGTTACTTAGACATCACCGTGTCTGCCTCCCTTCGTGACGGAAGGACGCCGTGCGTGCTCAAAGGCGCATGCGTCAAAGCAACGCAGCGTGGCGCGTACCTGCGAGTATACGCCACGTAGGTGCACAATAAAGGTCAGTGGGCAGATACATTGATCTCTACTAGGGGGATATCGGCACCTGGCGTGGCATCGCTGGTGTTACGCGAATAAACACACGCCGGTGCGCACGTGCGCCGGCTCACGTCGAAGTTTATTGGCGCCTTGAGTGTGGCGTCTAATAATGTAAAGAGCGTAAAGAGTGGTCAGTCATATGCCGCTGGTGGTTGATATATCATGTCACACAGGACCACGAGACTGATAATGAAGCAGGCTAGAATATATATAAGCTTTGAATATGTCTGTGAGGTGATCCCAAACACAAGAAAAAATAATGTGACCAGGTGGAGAGAAACAGAGAGCAAAAAAAGGAAAAAAGACAGCAAAGGTGGAGACATACATTTAAGGAAATGAGTAGGCGTCTATGAGTATGTGTCTTAATCTATCTGCGTGAGCACGCACGCACAGACGCACGCACACCCGTATACATACCCACACACAGAAAACACAAAATTTTTTGTGACAGCAATTATAAGGACATTCTCGACAGGTTTCAATCGGAGACCTTCATGTTCCGCACGAATTCCAGGTTCATAACATGATAGCCACAAACGCAGCCGAAGTGGATTTGATAAGAGCCGGCCATCTCCGTAACATGGGAAGCGCATGCGATAACATCACCCTGGGTGCAAATCCTTCCATTGATTGCACCTCAAGCAGAGTGTAAACGCACCTTCCGCCTATCGTCAGGCGTCTTCTTCGTGCTGCCTATCGTCAGGCACGGACGCCTGGGGAAATATGAGAGGGGATGCTGAGTGTCACTAACAGCCTTACGGAATGATGATCGTGAGGCAAGGTCGCGAGCGCTATCTTGGCAGATAGTCTATCCTACTCAGTGTCACGGAAATACCTCAATCTGGGTGAGCCCGGGTGAGTAGACTCGGGAGAGAGCTTGTCGTTGCCACCTCTGTGAACTTCGCGTACACGACTTTACTTCGTACTGTAAAGGGTGCTCTGCCCTTAGAGAGTGTGTACTGCGGCAAAGCAGCGTTAAAGACTGAAGAGGGAACAGACGCGAGCGTGCGTGAGGGGGTGGGTGAAAAAAGTAGGTGCTTGGCCAAATTGGTGGGTGACACAATTGTATTTATTTATTTAAAGCTTTTATCAAAACTTTTCTATTTGTTACTCGCATTTCTAAAAAAATAAGTTACGAATATGCCTCTCTCTGCATCTTCATAGTGTGTTCTCGGACGAGCAATGACTATCAATCCCTAACGCCGCTGGCTTTCGGCATTGTAAACGTGTTCGCGACCACGTTTTGTTGCGAATGGCACGATGAATGCTGATTCGCAGTCTTCAATTACATTTGAGAGAAGCAACGGTGCAACGTGCTCAGCTGAACAACCATGACCGGAGTGCCATAACTTGCTTCGAAATTACGGCAGGAACAGAACAGTGGTAAGCGAAGAAAGCACTTCTTTGTGACTTTCAGGATAAACAAGCAAATTCTATCTGTTGTTGCCTGAATTGCCATAGTGTACGGGTATAGAAGACCTGTTGCATGTATTGTTGGTCGTGCAACATGCAAACTGATTTCTCGCTCAAATATTTCACTTGCGTAAAGTAATCCTACCTTCACCTCAAGGACAAACCCTGAATGCAATAGGTTCAAATTGGAATGTTATACGTCGTAGCATGAGCAGCTAACTCTTTTAGATCTGATCTCGCCTAACTCTAGAAAACTCTGGACAATGTTAATGAGGCTGCTCTAAGGAGCGAAGTAGTTTCTTGCTGTCTAACATCTCAACGCAATGTATGCAATGAGAGCTCGCCACCATTTATGTGAACCGTCTGGAAATTTACATTGAGACAGCGCGCGCACCAGCAGTCAGGAACGCGCTCGTATATTCAAAGTTCGCAGCTGCTGCTCGCGATGCGAAACCCACCTTCCTCCTCCTAGCAGCACCCCTTCAAGCTCCTTCACCCGATGAAACCGTCTGCCCTCCGTGCAATAGAGACGGCCGGCTTTTAAAGACGATAGTCTTTCTCTGGATGCTTAGACGCAGGAATTTTGGACTGTCTATCTGTGTGTCTGTCTTTATTCTCTTCTCTGTCACTCAACTCCGCCATAAGAGCAGAATCTTAACACCTTGCTGTACGACTACCTATCTTGATCCACTGGCTTCACTCATAGTGATAAATATTGTCCATAAAAAACAAGTATTACGCATATTTGGGCAGAGTATCAATACGGGAATATTAGGTAGTTTCTTACCTTATTTCTGAAATGCATAAACACGTAATTCTAAAGACCGCAGTGCTTGTTACGCGGCCCTGGCAGTGTAACGCTAAGACCTAGAAAATGGGTGTTTCTTACGCTTCACTAAAGCTACATGGTGCTGCGACCTACATGTGGCTTTGCATTCCATAAAAGCTTTGTTTCTTCAAATTACTGCCAGATTGCATTCATATCTCACGCAGCGCCTACTCATCATTTTTTTTTGTGCAGAACGTCAAACAAACCATTTATTCTATCTCTCCAGACAGAAGACTATCGTCTTTCGACGACCTTTGCCCGTGAAACACGCAGATACACCCGCAATGTTTTTTTTACATCTGCTTCAATCACGCTCGTCCCCAGTGCTCGTCCCTAGTGCGTATAACATGCGATAAAGTGGGACGGTGTTATCGTTTTACGCTCTATACGGGACATGACGGCAACGGCGACGCTGACGGCAAACCCTGTCTCCAGTGTCCATGAGACTGCTCCATAAAAAAAGGAAGCTTTGAAAAATTATGGGTTTTCTCACTCACTTCTTTCGATGATATCGTGCGTGCGCCGAGCATCGAGGTAGGCTTCGTCGAGCCCGCTGTCGTCACCGTGAGACCAGCCTTGATCGGCGAATTGGCCGGACTTGAGGTAGATCTCGGGCTCACTGGCCTAAAGAGAAAGCACAGGGGGTGGGGGGGGAGGCAACATTTGTTGTCGTTTGAGTCTCTTTGAACACCAATGTGGGGCCATATTCAAATACTACACACAAACAAGGGCTCTTCTGGCTAGTTTTGTGATCTTTTAACCACACCTAATTTCTCATTTTCATGCGTATCGGTGCCATCACATGAGAACACATGCTTTTTTATTATGATGCGTGAATATTATACATGTGGGACTCGCCACTGCTTTCCCGAATATCAGGGCATGAAATCTCGGCCGCGACAACCACATTTAGATGGAGGCAAGCTGCCATAGGCCAGTTTTTTTTTAAATATAGCTGTTTTAAATTGACCACAAGTGACCCACGTTTCCACAACCCTCCACTGCGGCGTCTCTCACAATCACGTTATGAGTTTGGGTCGTAAAACCTCCACACATAGTTTTGTATTGATCACAACTAATTTTGACATCATAGGATTCTTACGTACAGTGCGAAAATAGTCTCTTTCTGACGTACACATAAATGCACCCGAGGTGTTATTCCGCTCTGCGATCACGAAAATATACCAACTAGTATAGGTGGGAAGTCAAGTCAACATCCAACCTCGTTTTGGGACTGCTAAACACCATACCCCGGTTTTGTAAAACGTCCCTTCACTCGGCGCTGCATCTTGACTCGAGAATAATGATGGTAGATCAGTCTTTCCGTAAAAATGTTCCCTGCATATGAGCGATAGCCGGCATCGTTTCGTGAGAACCGCTTAGTCGTTTTCAGTCAAGACGTGACGCTGTGCTCTGCTCGGCCAAGTGAGGGCTGGAATCAGAGTCGAGGCTTGTTTCAGAATACGGGGGATAACTTCCTACATACTCGTTTGGTTTCTGAGCATAAGCATAACGGTACAGTAGCACAGAGAAAGTTTTTTTTTACGAACCTGGTCCTCTGCTGGCAGGGGTCATCATGTTAAATTGTATCTAAGTTGTGTTAAGCATCACGAACCCTGAAACAATGATCATTTACTTTTTTGCTTTTGGCACAGCGTCATTAGTACGTCCAGTTTTGGCGAGCTCGATTACTGCGGAGGCTTTGAACAATTGTTTAGAAAAAGTGACCTACAATGTACAAAATAGTTTATATCACCACTGCTAGAAGTAAAGTTAGAGGGCACCGTATAATTATAACCTACATGCACCCCTGTTCTTGCGCTTCGTTCAGTGGTATAATTTGAGCGCCATGCTCAGCGTAAAAATATTCACATGCTTCTTCTCTGGTCCTGTTTCATTACAAAAACACAAATATTTTGAAAAAAAGGAGAAGGGCATCATCGGCGTACTAATTATATGAAGTCTGCACCGGTACCTAATGATCCGTCGAAATTAACGCGCCAGGATGGAAGCGTTTCTAACCATGACCTAACTTCAGCAATGTTTAGTTCCACAGAATTTACATTAAAAATACCCACTTGTCGCTGCAATATAACGTTCTTCAGTGTGTGTGTGTGTGTGTGTGTGTGTGTGTGTGTGTGTGTGTGTGTGTGTGTGTGTGTGTGTGTGTGTGTGTGTGTGTGTGTGTGTGTGTGTGTGTGTGTGTGTGTGTGTGTGTGTGTGAGAGAGAGAGAGAGAGAGAGAGAGACAGAGAGAGAGTGACAGAATGAGAAACGCGCCCCATATTGCTCTGAAGCCGGAAATCCGCCCAACTGCTTGCAGGTGGGACGCGAGTGCCCTTCAGTCGTTTTCGAAATATACCCATTTGAATTGTGCTGGTGTGTGTGTGTGTGTGTGTGTGTGTGTGTGTGTGTGTGTGTGTGTGTGTGTGTGTGTGTGTGTGTGTGTGTGTGTGTGTGTGGGTGTGTGTGTGTGTGTGGGTGTGTGTGTGTGTGTGTGTGAGGAGGGGGGTGCGTGCATGCGTGCGTGCGTGCATGCGTATGTTGTGTGTGTGTGTGTGTGTGTGTGCGTGTGTGTGTGTGTGTGTGCATGTGTGTGTGTGTGTGTGTTGCTTTATCATTTCTTTTTGTAGCATGACAAAAGAAGAAGCAACCATTTATACCAGCGGTGCGACGCAGGATGGCCCGAGATTCTCGGACAGCCGAGTTTGCTCCGAGCTCGCAGCGGGGCAGCTCCCATGTACCTTAGTCGACTGAGTCGACCTTATCCGACTAACTTAGTCGACCTTCTTTGATGCGATGACAGGTTTCATAGTAACCAATGAAACGCAGCGTGCTGAAGGGTGGATTTGACGTTTTAGTACTATTGGCTTGTTCATAAGGGGGTGTCGCCAGAGCTCGGAAAAGTCCTGAGTTTCGCAAAACTCGGCCGATCCTGCATAGCGCCTCAGATCTCGTGCGGGCCGTTTTTTTTTTAAGGGACGAAGCTTCTTAAAGCGGCACCCGTTCGTCCATCGTAGTAGTCGTAGTCGTAGTGTGTAACCAGTCTTACGTTTTGACCTCCAGGGTGATGCCGGTGGGAGATTTCTCCTGTGCGTGGTTGAACAATAAAAAATTCGCAGCGTGCGCGTTAACTAAAACCCGAATTATCCTGTCTCTCATTCCCCCTTAGCAGCCATTGGCACGTATATTGAGCACTATCTGACAAGAAAGGGTTGCTATACGTTATACTCGCTGGGCGTAACCTCCTTGGTTTTAGAAAGGTTTAGCGAGCATTGGGTCGCAGTGCCATGAATACAGTGAACTAGTATATACCATGACCTCGAGGTGGTTAAAGGTGGGAAGTAGATACGAAGCGCAAGCCGTAAGAAAGTAAAAGCCAAATTCTCCTGTCTCTCATTCCCCATTAGCAACCATTGGCATGTACATTGAGCACTATCTGACAAGAAAGGGTTGCTACGTTATATTCGCTGGACATAACCTCCTTGGTTTTAGAAAGGTTTAGCGAGCGTTGAGCCGCTGTGCCATGAATACAGTGAACTAATATATACCATGAACTAGGGGTGTTTAAAGGTGGGAAGTAGACACGAAGCGCAAGCCGTAAGAAAGTGTGCGTGTGCCTCCTCTCGTTCAGTCCTTGGAATGTCCGCTGGATGGCGGTGCTTCTACATGGGGAATATATGATGAAAAGGTGCGAGATAGTAGTACTTGGAGTGTTGACTAGATGGACGAACGGACACACAGACAGATGCATGGACGGATGCACAGATGGCTGCACGGACGAATGGACGCATGGACGGACACAGGTGCAGATCCATGGATGAACGCAGGGACGGGCGCACAGATGGGCGTACGGACGCACGAACAGACGCACGCATGGACGGACACACAGACGGACGCATGGACAGACGGAAGCAAGAACGAATGGACGGACGGATGCTTCGCCCCACTCTCCATCATTACCTTCGTGGATACGCTGCGATGTTTTTTTTTGCCGTATAAATTAAAAACGTTGTGAAAGATACACATGTGTCCTACAGAAACAACCCGTGTGCATGAGCCAACGAGCCAGTACCGTTTTTTCAAGGCACAGCCCCAGACCTCTATGTTTTAAGATCTTGTTGTAGCGGAGGAAGCGAACGTCAGCGGCAACCGTAAAACTTCGTGTAATCGACTGTTAAAACGAATGGACACTACGAGGTTGAACTGCCTTGGCGCAACAACTATTCTGAGCTTAAAGACAACCAAGATGTCGCTTTGAAGAGGTTTGAGTCTCTACAGGCAGTTTTGATGTGATGTAGAAAGGAAAAAAACGCGTGTGATGATCGAGGCATGACATGTTGAAAATAGTGGTAGCGTATGCGTTAGGCAGTAACCGATCAACTTGGATAAAGATGAAATGAAACGCCTTAACGGTTATGTTTTACGTAGACACCCGCGAGTGCCAGATTGATCGGTCAGCATATTGCGTGAGCATGCGCAGATAAGGTCTCGTGCCTTCTTTCTCTTCCACTGCTGTGCGCATGCATGGTAAGTTGTTAGTAGGCGTTAGCGTTGTCCTGACCCTTCTTGCGTCTGTTTTGTACCCCCTGTCTTTTTAGAATCAATACGTACCAACTATTTGTGTTCTCTGTTATTCTACGTGATTGATACAATCGAATGATTTCAAAAAAATATCGAAATCATTTTTTTCTTTCCGAATCATCTGCGACTGCATCAAGACTGCGTGACTTTCATAGTGCGGACCACAGAGGGCGCGTTCCATGTGATTTCGCGGGCGGAGAAAAGTAAATGTAGTGATATTATTATTATTATTATTATTATTATTATCGTTGTTGTTGTCGTTGTTGTTGTCGTTGTTGTTGTCGTTGTTGTTGTTGTTGTTGTTGTTGTTGTTGTTGTTGTTGTTGTTGTTGTTGTTGTTGTTGTTGTTGTTGTTGTTGTTGTTGTTGTTGTTGTTGTTGTTGTTGTTGTTGTTGTTGTTGTTGTTGTTGTTAATGACTGAAGTTTTGTCTGCCCAAACAACATAATTATAAGGCACAACATAAAGGAGGGTTCCCGAAATTTTGATCATCTGGTGTTCTCTAGCGTGCACTGATATCACACAGGACACGGGCCTCTACTACTTCGCCTCCATCGAAATGCGACCGCCACAACCAGTATCGAACCCGCGACCTTCAGGCTTGCAGTGTAGCATCGTGGCCACTGTGCCACCGAGCTGGACAGAGAGACATTAGGACAAGGAAGACAGAGATAAAGCATGGCAGAAATAGAAACAGATAACTCGTTGACATAAAAGGCAAGATACCATGCGCTCACTTACACCGTTGTCAGAAAAAATCGGAAATGGAAAGAAGAAAGAAGGTGCGATAAGAACAACGCCTGCAGGTTTCAGGGTGCATTGGTGGGAGTGCAATTTGTATCTGAAGCAGGGGCATTTCGAGACCTACAATTGATGGCGAGCAACTATTTGCATCGCATACAACGCGCGGCAACGGTCTCGATGACGGCGTCTTCCACAACGTTTCTTGCGCAACGCCTGTTTTTCTCCGGCTTGAAATTAAGATTGTAAACACGTGGTAAAATGAATGCTGACAGTGAGCCGCCTCACTATCTTCTCACTGCCTCTTGTTTACGATGTCAGTTTCAAGGCAGCGACATGTGTACAGAACAAAGCTAAGCTCACGCTTGCTCAAGAAGTTATTTTCAAATGTCGCCTAGTTTATCCATCGATACATCGTTTACTGAGACTCGTGGACGCCTTTCGCCTTTAGTGTCCGTCCACTACGGTTGTCGATATCATTCGCCCTGCTTTACTTTCAGCGATAGGATGGGCAACCTCTCAAGCGAAGATGCCCGAGAGGTGAATATGGGCATAGGTTCACTTGCCATACTCGGAGGTCATGATTCGATCATGGTAACCCTAGAACGCGCTCGTATACCACACGTAAGGTGCAAAGATCGCGGAGCTCAGATCACTCACGTCACGTCCTACAGCGAAGCCGAGGAATATTGTTGTAAGCAATCTTCGTTGATCAAGAAGAAAAAAAAAGGGCACCCACCCGCCCCCCTCACTTCTGTTTGTATTTCATCTTGGGCAGAACGAACTTTCCGTAAACTACAAAGCTTTATTAATGAAAAATCTCCGCGAACTTGTTTTTCAGCATCCTGATACAATGACGTCAATGCCTGACAGCTTTTTTTTTCTTTCCTTCTTTCTTTCTTTCTTTCTTTCTTTCTTTTTTTCTTTCTTCCTTTCTTCCTTTCTTTCTTTCTTTCTTTCTTTCTTTGAAACTTCGTCAACGTTTTAGGCCTCGGCAGGTTTGATTTGATCATTTTTAGGGTGTATTACCGTGCGCAAACTCTCTATTTCCATATTTTCCAGGATGCGTGGCCGACGTGCCGCTACTTTGAAAATCGATGAATTAAAGAGCCACCACTTTCGAGCATTTCCGGTCGTGTTGAACCGTTGCCATTTTATTATAGCATACCGCAGTCATTGTATGGTGTCTTACAATGTGGCCATGAAATCATCTCAATATGAAAGTGAAATCTAAGGGAACACAATGTGATGTGCTGCACATGGCGTGTCTGGCTTATAGAGAAAAATGACACACTGAGAGGGAAAAAAATATACGCTACACGAGTGAACTATAGTCATCATGTGCAAACTTTCATTGTTGTACCAAAAAAAGAGAGAGAACGAAGTAATTTGTAAGCAGTCTGCGTTCATTATCATGCTCACAACAGCAGGCTTTACCTGATTTACGTGCGTGCGAATCGGACAGCGTAATAACGAACACTCGTACGTTGCTTCACACCATCATCGACACTCTCAATACCGGCGCCCTTTCTACGATTGTAACGACTTCGGAGAAAAAAACAACTCAGACATAGTTTTATTTTTCTCACTCTTTATCTTTCTTCTACGCTCCTTTCCCGAACTGCAGACAGAATCATCGACTATTGAAACAGGCATAGCTGCAGCGTTACGATACACCCACGAAAAGCAGTTCGACGGGCCCCTCGCAACTCGATTACTCTATTGTTCTGTGGTTCCCAATGCGAATATCAAGGGCCTAACAATGGCACACCTCGCGTTATCTGGGAAAGGTACGCATAGCACGATCGTTACGAAAAGGAAAAGACATATTAGAGGTAGATAGAATGGCGGATACATGAGTTTGAACTCCCAGTTTATTGGAACATATACAAAAAAATTGTTTCATGTTTATTGCGATGCGTCTACCTAGAGTAAATATACAACACTTGTCGTTATGCATTCAAAGAAGACCTGGGTTAGAATGCGCATACCCATCTGTCTCTTAGGTTTCTATTCAGCCCTGATTGCTTTTTTTTTTTTGCAACGACTGCTTCTTACAGATTCGATCAGGCAACCATTACTTGCGCACCGTGGTAGTCAAAGCATCCCGACCAGGGTAGTTTAAAGGACTAGCAAATCACAGTAGTGATCGCACACCGTCATATTATAAGTGACTGCTACTTGAATGACGGGACCACCTAAGACACTCTCAAAGTTTTTGGTAGTCTGGAAACCTCCCGCCTGTCCTTACAGAGAATCTGCGCTTCGCCATTTCACACACACAAAAAAAAATCGAACCATTCATTTTATGGTGTTATGAAAATTACTGGTAAAATAAACTTTCTAAGTTGATTATCTAAGCTCGTACGGAGTTCTGAGTACTGTGGTAGTGACGGTGGTGAAAAAGATTTATTTACAAAAGAGCGGCATGGTATCTCTTTAGAGGTCCCTGCCGAATAGGTGGAGTGTCTATTGCGATATCCAATTTGTTAAAGCCGCCACCCTGGCTTTCTGGACCAAGGCTTGCGGGGCCTGATGCTCTGGAGGCGCAAATGCAATGCAAGCGAAGTGTCAATATACATGAATTATTACCGTCAGCATATTGCAGTACGTAAACAGTCATTCGTCGGACAAATGTGAGATAAGAGCTGCGCAGCTTTCTCCCTCGACGATATGGCGAACGCCGATACGCCGATAACTCACTATAACGGTCGCACGCAAATTTATGCTGGCGGCTATGTACGTTATGAATAGCTATAGTCGTAAATCTATCAGTATACTATCTCCTAGATTATTTATGAAAGAGACTCCGCGCTCAGCACTACTGAGTTGTCAGCGACCCCGGACGGCCTTGCAGCCTGTTTGCGAACAGCCTAGACCCTTCTTCGTAAGTTTTATAGACTGTCTGGTTGTTTGTTGAGATACCACAGATCAAACCAGCGTTATGTGCTTCGTGAAACAAATGATATGTTTTGAACAAGTGAGGACGACGATAAATGGAGGAGAACTTTGAAGGCCCATCTCTTTGCGCGACACGATGTTAATGAAAAACCAGCAGATAATAAAGCCATAGAGATATGGGGAGCTTCAGTCATACTGTTTAAATTGTATTGGAATATTTAGGATGTATATATGAAGAATGATAAGTCGACGAAAAGGTAACACCACTGGCAGGGACCTTCAGAAAAAAACAACAAAAAAAACGAGCCCTCATACTTATCTTCCTTCATTGCTTCATAGCTAGAGTCTCGTTATGGCAGACTCGGCACCTTGAGGTAGTGTTCAAGGGTATGTTGGTCAGCTGCCCACTCGTTAAGGGTTCGCGTGTTACGGGGACACCACCTGGCAAAACAGAGCGTGCTCCATTCTCGCTGTCACGGCTAAGACTACAGCTCACTGACACTCTATGGACCGCCCGAACACACGTTTACTCATCTGGACCACCGCTCACGCAGGAGTAGTTGGTAACGAAATCGTCGGTGCCTCAGTCAGCGCACTTGATTACCCGGGAACTTCCTCGTCCTTCGTCGCTTCACTATCCAGAACCTAATCCGGTCAACTCCTTTCGCGAGATCACAGCGATGTTCAAATCGAACAGGTTCCCATTTTCGCCTCGGCTACAGGCCTGAATAAGGCGGACGGGCGCTGGCTCTCAACACAGTATCGTGTCCGGCAATACTTAGGCATTTCACTGTGGCCTTCTCCGGGCCATGCCCTCACTGTGATCATACGCTAGCGAATGCTTTCCGTGTGAGGTGTGTGAGCATGCCCATTTAACCCGGCGGTCTCCCGATCAATCGCCTCCTACCCGAGAGAGCAGGGAGGCTGCCCTGCTCGGCTGCTCGGCATTGGAGGGTCAGAGAGCCCTCGTGGCCAGAGCGCATGCTGCCGCAAAAATTACAGGGGTCCCGGATTTGGGACTCCTTCTGGAGTTTGTACAGGGTCGGCCCTTAAGGCCACCCCTACCTCTCACTTCTAAATAGTTTCACTAAAATGTTTTTCGTCACCACCACCACCCACGGTTGCATGCGCACAAACACATCGTAAGTGGACGTGAAGACGACCGCCACCGTAGCTCAGTTGGTAAGACGATCGGGCGCGTAATCCGAAGGCCACAGGTTCGGTTCTCACCGGCGGCCACTTCTCTTTTCGTGCACTCTGAATTCATGACATCTACATCATAATCTTTCTAATACACCTTAAACCGCACAACTAACGTCTTCTATACCACGATTGGCCTCATAAACTGCTGGTTGTCGTTAACGGAGTCCACAATGTCGCTTTGCAGCAGTTACTCAGAAACTGAAAAATTATTCGGAAAGTTCAGTCAGACATCATTGCAAGGAATGCCTGACCTATGAACTTCATTACGCCGATTCAATTTTCCAGTGATGTCATCAGAACGTCCACCTCGCAGACCAGATAACTAGTGCAGCTTGCTTTTAAGGCGAAAGCTTCAGGTGCGCCATTGAAAACGAAAACTGACCGCCATCGTCAACGCGCGATGACGTCAGCCTATCGTCGCAGATTACCTAATTGTGTGACGTCATCCTGGTGTAACTATGCCGCAGCATAAGGTAACGCAGCATGGTGACGTCCCTACACGGCATCGTCGTTTCATAAAAATGAGTGCCGGTCCCGGAGGCATTGTAAACCGCAGTGATTGTAGATATTACTTGCACTGCCTACGATTCAGGAGGCCATTTAAAACTACGTTAAGTGCAGAAAGCTTCCTAAGAAGGTAAGGGGGGGGGGGGACAGGGATCAAAAGAAAATGAAGACCACCACCAATTTGTAGCACGAAGCCACAAAGAAATCCGTACGAATTTCTCAGAAATCAAAGCTTCTTAGATGCGAAAAAGTTCGTGCTGGTCCGGGTTGCAAAACAGGGACCAACGCCTTTCAAGGGAGGGTGGTCGCTCTACATTAACCTTTTCGCCACCTTGTGGGTTTCCGCAAAATTAATTTGCGAAAAGGGGGTGTGAAACCTTTTGAAGGTAAACCAAGTTCCAAAGAGTCGACACAGCACGCAAATTGAAGGGGAGGGGGGGGGCACTTTCAGACGAAGAATAAATATTTGATAAATGCACAATAATGTACAAAACTGGATTGGCATTCATGACTATTCTCAAGACACAATTTCTAGGTTCCAATCAAACATGGGTTTCAAGGGGAATACCTCTTTAGGTCAAAAGTGCTATTTCGACCTTAAGATAGGAAGTGATTCGTAAAAAAGAGGGGAGTCTGACGTCATGTCGGGGGCCTCATAATAATGCCTCATGACCCGCAAGTTGTTGCCTACCCCTGGGCTAGAAAGAAAAGATAATTGTCGCCCTCAAGTCATCTTAGACGAATGCACAAGAACCCTGTGAGGGGGTGTGGGTGTGTG
>WOVY01014233.1:0-29921 GCA_013436015.1 Rhipicephalus annulatus | reverse complement strand
CGTGCATGAATTTGTCCACCTTTCTGTCCATCAGTGCGCTGATACGGCATTCTGTTCTTCCTTAATACTCGTCAGCGACATCAACGTAGATGTTATGAACCTCACGACCGGTTGCTTCGCCCGCTCGTCGTCATTTCATTTGTGAAGATACTTTGAGAGTTCTAATGGTCTCGAGTTAAATTGCTCAATGTTATGTTCGCACCGTTCCTTGGGTGATATACAGTGTCATTCGCCGTCCGTACATTGCTCTTAACGACAGTTGATCTTAACCCGAAGTGACGACTGTATCGTAGCAGTACATATTTTGGCTTATAAAAATGAGTAGCCCTTCCTGCATCCCAATTCACGCTTCATGAAGACTACGATCTACTTTAAAGCTAGTTGTGAAATGTGGCGTGGCTTTGTGCAGTATTTTTAGTTGCCAAGCATTATGCTGGTGTGCAATTCCACCTGGCAACGTAACAATTTTTTACAGTTGGTGTTTTTTTTCTTCGTTACAATCGGTTTTTCTTAACACTTATGCACTAGCGTACCGATGTGTGTTTTCACCATTCCTTTGTAGATATGGATTGTCAATCACCTGTGGCACATACCACATACCAGTGACACATAACCGCCGCGAGTTTGTGCCATTGGTGTATGGGTATGTGTTACAGGTGATAGATAGATAGATAGATAGATAGATGATACCGAAAATGCTTGCCATACGTGAAGAAATGCTTCGCATCTAAAACAAACGGTACTAAAAAAAAACCTCCTGGACAGTAGAAAGAGTTATAGCATAACCATGGAGTGAATGATGATTAGTGGAGCGAAGCGTTCGTCAGTCCGTCCGTTTTTCAGTCAGCTCATTCAATTTTCCTTCCATCCGTTCATGCGTCCATCCATGCGTCCGTCTGTGTGTCCGCCTATACGAGTGGCCGTCTGTACGTCCGTCCGTCCAAGTGTCTGTCCGTCTGTGCGTCCGTTCATGTCTTCCTCATTCCGTCCGTCCATTTCTCTGTCTGTCTGTTTGTTCGTCCGTCTGTCGGTTCATTCGTCCATGCGTCTGTTCATGCAGCCGTTCCGCTGTCTTCCCGTTCATCTATCCGTCCGCGCGTCCGTCCCTCTGTCCGTTCATCAGTCCATGTGCCCATCTGTATGTCCGTCCATCTGTTCGTTTATCTAGTGAACACTATAAGAACAGTTATCTCACATCCTTTCAGCGCGTATTGATCAATACAAGTGCTGCCATTCCGCGGAAAATTCAAGAACCGCTTTTTCGGGTATGTGCCACTGGTTTGGTGGCTAGAGGGGGAGGTGAGATGCGAGCGTGACGCGAGAGGCAATCAGCGGTTCCATAACACGTAGCGGTGGCGCTGCGGCTCGCATTAAGATGCCTGTTCACCGTGGTGGCCGCGGCTTTCCATCTACTGTCGGCACGACGCTCATTGCGTTATTGGCTGCTCGTTTTGGTATGAGACACGATAGTACATCTCATTTTTTATAACCACGCTGATGTGGGGCGAGTATGCGATACTTAGGTATGGGTGCGTCTCTGTAGCGTTATACACTTTATTTTACTGCACTCTCTTTTGGATAAAAGTGATCGCTTTCTGAAATCGGTAGCCTGTCGTCCTAGTGTGTGATTGCGACTCAATTTCATAGCACCTGCATTTGCAAAACATATAGCTGGCTAATATTTAAAAATATACTGTCGGTGCTCATTTTGACACGACCACACTTTTATTTGCTACACGCAGACTTAATGATAAATTTGTACTTACGCACAACAGTAATTTACAAGAACATATTTAAATATAGAAGCATATAGAAACAGATATAAAATAGAAGCATATAGAAGCAGATATTTGCCCGAGGAAAAACAAACCCAGCTGTCGAGTTCATGGGTAGAAGCTCACATGAGTTTGCTCTACGAAGTTTTCTCCATGTCGCGGGCATGGAGCTAACTACAGCTGTGAATTTTCGTGATATTATCTTAGTCTTTATTTGCTGCTCCAGTCTCTCCGTCTTGCATTGTTATCATTATCTTTCTATGTAGATAATGCCATTTCAGTCTGAAATTCTATTGCGGATTTCTGCCACTGAATTGTGACACTGCACATTTTATACCTAAAACATCAATTTACTTTAGCGGTCTCATATGAGCGAAACGAAAGGTTTCATGTTTCTGCAGCTCTACGCTAACCTGCATTGCCGGGTATTTTAAAGAAGTCGGCAAGTGAAAGTACCTAATAAGTATAAACGTGGTTGTCCTGGAATACGAGTGTGAAAGCAAAAAAATGATAAGCATTCAGTCGTTCGCGCAATGCTTTGTTCATGATACTTTCTTATGAAATGGTCGGAAGGAACAGAGGATTAGTATTTATTGTGTGCAGAAAGAACAAACTCACGCACCTATATGCATATGTACTCATTCAGACTGGAAGTAGTAGCAAGAAATATATGGCGGTTTGATGCTGATATGCAATCATATGTACTCATTCATATACATGTACTCAATCATATGTACACGCATTATGTACTCATTCAGACTGGAATCAGTAGCAAGATATATATGGCGGTTAATGCTAATGTCACCTCACCGTGAAGCCAATTACTGATTCTGCTGTCATGTTTTTTTATTGATTTCACGCACATGCCCCCCCCCCCTCCAAAATTTCGCAAATTTTCGCTGGTGTTATTTTAGTTGGTTGTGTCACCTGGTCTTCCCATTCACCAGGTCTAATGACTCGCAGTTTCGTGGCTGGGTGGTGCCCCGCCACGGTGGTCTAGTGGCTAAGGTACCCGGCTGCTGACCCGCAAGTCGCGGGATTAAATCCCGGCTGTGGCGGCTGCATTTCCGATGGACGCGGAAATGTTGTAGGCCCGTGTACTCAGATTTGGGTGCACGTTTAAAGAACCCCAGGTGGTCAAAATTTCCGGAGCCCTCCACTACGGCGTCTCTCATAATCAAATAGTGGTTTTGGGACGTTAAACCCCACAAATCAATCAATCGTGGCTGGGTGGTGTGGTACTCTAACCACAACTACAAGCATGGGCCTAAAAAGAAAAAGCGAAAGAGTGATAGGTGAAAGCTTTATATCCCTAAAGTTTATGTTGAAGTTCCTAATTATCCCTCTTTTGATGTTATTACGAAAGCCAACTCTCCCAATATAAAAAAGTCACAGTTACTCCGCAAGCCTTAATAATGAAAGCGAGTAAAGTAAATTGAAATATCAGGTTAGAAATGACAAGCAGCTGGATAACTTCAGCCAGATATGAGGGAAAAGGTAGGTCTTGAAATTATTCTCTATAAACGAAAGAAACTTACAACCACTTTGGAAGAGAACAGCACTTCGAAACAGGTAACAGTGCGCTTGAAGTTGTAAAAAAATGCTTCTACTTAGGACAGGTAGTAACTACGTAGCCGAACCATGACATTGAAATACCCGAAAAAATATAATTGGGTTAAGTACAATCAGCAAGTATTCCTAAATCATGACTGTTAGATGGCCACTATACCTCAAGTGGAAGTAGTGTGGCAGCTAAATCTTGTCGGTACTTACCGATGGAGCAGAAACCTGCACGACTACAAATAATCTTCAGGTTAAATTGTGGACGACGCAGTTAGTGACGGAAAGGAAATTGATAGGTGTTACTTATGAGACATGAAACCAGGGTCGAGGATATCGTAGTTTAAATCAAGAAGAAATAAACAACGGCCGGGCAAGTAGCGCGTCTGCTGGTGATTGAGGGCAACTGATTGAAACTCCCGGTACAGTGTACTAGAAGGGGGGAGTGAAATGAACGAGGCGGCCGCACCGCATCATGACTGATTCTCCGGTGGGTGACAGTAGCGGTGGCGTTATAGTCCCATGGTACTGAAGATCTCAGGAGCGTCTGCATTGGGAGCGTGCACGCTGTAGTTTGTGAAAGCATGCGATTGCTCGTTTTTAGCGCATTTAGTGCATTTCTGAGCCTGTATCAGCGTATGCACATCTGCTAAGCACCACGGTGCATGAGTGAACATGCAGGCACGCCAGAATTGCGTCGAGACATTCACTGTTTGAAGAGCTTGCCGACCCACAAAAAAGAAGAAAAAATGTGACTAGGAATTTGCACGGATCCGCCTAGCTTCTCACTCAAGCAGCGCTTTGAGCTGCGCTACACCAGAAGTGGCTACTGGCGAACTGCAAAGAGAGGAGCAATATAAAAACCACGATTTATCATAAGTTCATTTTGTCGGAAGTCTCTATGAAATCCAAAGCACACTGTTCCTCATATGAGCCTACATGCGCTCATTGTTTAACGAGAAATCAGAGTATAAGTAATTTTGTCAAAACATTTATATCGGTGACGACTCCAGTTTTATTATGCCAGTTTTAAGGAAGATAAGAATAATTGCTTTCGGATTGGCCCATTACATAGTAAACTTTTTAAGAACAACACACAAACATATTAAAAAGTGCCAGCCGTACATATAGCCTGTCTGTTAGTGTCCGTAAATTCATTGTAACCAGTTATCATTTTGTATCCACAGCATAAATTGTGCTGCTTTCAAAATAATATATTGGTGTAAGGCCATTGCAAGCCAGCAAATTTATGACGATGTTTTGTATTATAAGTGTAGTTCTATTATTAGGTGTCAAAAGTGTAGGAGGCAGTGGTGCATCTTGTTTTGAGAAATTAACTTATATGCGTCCAAAGTAAACGCACACACACACACGCATAATATATATATATATATATATATATGGCACAATGCATGCACAATGCATGACATCATGCCAACAGCAACCCTGTGCACAGCCGGAGCCGGGAGGCCCCCACTACACGCGTAATCTAAAAGCGGGCAAGGAATTCGCATGGCACCCGCTTGCACAGCCAACCGCAATACGGAGCACCCCTCTTTTTACGACGAAATGTTGACAGGGCACGGAGTAGTTAAAGGCTTAGAACTTCCTAAAATGCCTGCTTACCAGCCTCTGCCACAATACTCGGCACCCCTCCTTCTACGGGACCCCGAGTAGTTAAAGGCTTAGGACTTCCTAAAAAGCTCTTTTTTGCCCCACACCGAACCGCCAGTGCCAGGAGGGGCCGTCTGATCGGGAGGAATGCGTTGGTGAACGGAAACATACACAGACCGCTGACATCAGAAAGCTGAAGGGGAGAGGGGGGAGAGAGATGAGGGGGGAAGTGGAGGAAGAGTGGAAGGGGGGGCACCCGAGGGGCGTCCACTGTATATTATTTTCTCTTCTTCTTCTCTTTTTTCTTCTTTTTCTTTCCTTTTTCTTTTTTCTTTTTTTTCCTTTTTTCCTTTAATGTCTTTTTTTTCTCTTTCATTGCCCTCCGATTGGAGATTGTATAAAGCTGAGCACCAACAAACTGTATCTTCAATCCTGATGAAGGCCAGACTCTAGGCCGAAACGTCGAAATAAACCACGTTGTGACCGCTCACGGAGGATCTACTGGACTATATGCAACGCTACGGCCACTCAACCACCATGCCTGCCTATATATATATATATATATATATATATATATATATATATATTGAAGAAGTTTTTTTCAATGGGCCAAACGTGCTTGAGAAGAGAATAGGCACAACTTAGCGGTTGTCTTAGTTTTATTAAAGACGATAGTCTTTCTTGGGGACCTTCGACGAATAAACTTTGGTATGTCTGTCTCTCCGTACATTTGTCTGTTTGTCTGCCTTAACGATACCTCAAACGGCACTTAAGGGCCAACCCCATCCACAGCACCAACCGACATTGCTCAAGGTTTAGCGTTCATAGTTGTGCAATTGTCAATTAAGAAAGTAAATATTGCGCACATCTGAGGTGCCACAACATGTCTATGTTTTGTATATCTGCCTTCATACTAGAAGAGGCACACACAAGTAACTCTAAGGACTGTAGCGTTTAACGCGCTGCGCTGACAGTGCAACGCGATGCTGAAAAAGGCGTTTCCAACGCTTTGCTGCAAGCAGCACGGTGATGGCACCTGCCCGTCGCTTTGCATTCTACACATTATCACCTCCGCGGTCACGCACGCCTGCGTTTTCGAACATAACTGCCAGATGGCACTCGTGTATAACATGCCTAGAGGCGCATGTTCGCCTCCGTTAACGCTCGAGGCACTCCAACTCAGCGCCTTCAGAATACCATTCACGAAATTTCTTGCGCAGAAAATAAAATAAACACTTTGTTCGCTCTCTGCATACGCAAGACTATCGTCTTTCAATGACACTTACAGTGTAACATGAAGATTCGGGCCAATTTTTCCAACGGTTTCGACCGGTGGACAGGTCTTCGTCAGGGTTTGCGAATAAGTGCGACGCCATGTGAACATGCCACATCAACATGGTTGTGCAAGAAAGAAACGGGAGAGCGCGACCAAAAAGTAATGTTTTACAGTGGTGACGTATGCTGTGCCAAACAATTTTCGTCTCAATTGCTGGAGCTAGCAAAAGAGAGAAGGGTGAGAGAGGTTCTGTCTAGAGTGGGGCATATCTCTTATGTTTGGGCAAACCATAAGTAATAGAGGCAGCAGCAGCCAAATAAACCAACTAAAAATTCAAAAGAGTACCAAAAAAAGAAAAAAAGTTAAAAAAAGAGAGAAGGAGAGACCGATGCGGCTTGCGCGACGCACCACTGAAGGTGATGGAGGGGCATTGTTAGTGAGCTTGGGTGACAGGCAATTACTTGTAGCGAAAGGGGTGACCCCGGCAGGGAGAACCCCTGATGCGACCCCTTCTGTGGTCATTTAGGAAAAAAAAAGGAAAACCTGTGTTTCGCTGAGACCACACTGCACTTACACGTTTTATATGTGTGTGGGGGGGGGGATAGATTTCGGGGCAAAGATGGTGAAAACACACGAGGCCGGTTGAAATGTACAGGATAATATTTGGGCAAGAAGACACATGTTGTTAACATGACAGCGTGCACATATCCAACACTTTTGTACCACTCCCTGAAGCCCTTGTATTTGAAACCGGATAGTACTGATTGGGTTCTCCCACTTACAAGTATTAAGGGAAACATAAGTAAACCGAATGGCCAAAAATAGAACAAAATGTGAAAATGGACCAAATATTAACAAGAGATAATGAAGCCGGTGATATTGTGCGAGAGATATGTGCACAACTATGGAAACTCAGAGAAATGCAAGCCGACAAAACAGTAATGCAAATATAAAATAATATAATGATAAAATTCAATAAAAATAATAAAAGAGTATATGAAAACATCCGTAAAACAAAGAAGCATATATGTGAACAGAACTTGAAAAAATGTTCGTTTGGTCCATTCCACCGGATAACTATGGGGCACATCCTTTGAGCATGTCGAGGAATAAAATATTGATTTTGCCAGACTCAATTCGTGTGCCATTTCACCTCTGCACGTCTTAAAGAACCATATGTTGCCAATGCTTTCGTTGATGCCACGTGTTAGTGTTTGTAATTCGTGGATGAAGTATGACTCCCTTTGTTCCCGTTCATGAGTTCCGCGGAAGCCGGACTGGCGGAGGTCGATTCGCATTTTATCAAATGAGTGTTCTCGTAAATTCAGATGCTTGGCAAAAGGTAGATTCGGTAGTGTGTGGGCGTGGGCTTTGTGGTTACTGAAACGTAGTCTGAACACCGTACCAGTCTGACCAATATACTGCTGGCCACAGACCTCGCAATGCAGCATTTATACCACGTTCTGGCTGTCAGAAATCAGCGAGTCTTTAATTTTGAATTTGATACCTCAGGACGAAGCCCTGGCAACACAAGTGGTGGTCATGTGTTTGCAGACTTGGCAGCGCGGTTACCTGCATGGCTTACAACCCAATTCACTGCTTTCATATTTGGTCGTGTTAGCTCTAACTATAGAATGTCTTTCATGTTTTTTTTCGCTGTGGTGGACCACTCGCGGTGGCTCTATCAAAATTGAGGATAGACGTGCACGATGCTATATAATGGTAAATGTTTTGAAAGAATATTGTTGAGGAGCGGTACTTTGGACGAGCACGTGACGACAAGTTTATTTTGGTTTTTAGAATGACGTGGTTTCGAGCCCGACAAAATTTTGATTGATTGATTTGTGAGGTTTAACGTCTCAAAACCACTATATGATTATGAGAGACGCCGTAGTGGAGGGCTCCGGAAATTTAGACCACCTGGGGTTCTTTAACGTGCACCCAAATTTGAGTACACGGGCCTACAACATTTCCGCCTCCACCGGAAATGCAGCGGCCACAGCCGGGATTTGATCCCGCAACCTGTGGGTCAGCAGCCGAGTACCTTAGTCACTGGACCACCGTGGCGGGGCCCGACAAAACTTTGTTCCTATCTAAACTGCGCGCCCGGCTGATAGCATCATCGATAATTCTCTCTGGGAACTCTTTAGCCACAAAGGCCGTTTAAGATCCTTGAAATGACCTTCGAAATCTGGCACGTCTGAACGAATCCGGCGGTATCGTTGTGCTTTCGAGTAGAGGCTGGCTGTCTTGTAGTGATGCGGGCGGGTACTCTTAAAATGAAGAGTCTGATGGCGATCCCTTGGTTTTTTGTATAAGTTCGTGCAAGTATATTTCTCATTATTTGAACAGTAACATCAAGAAAGTTTATAGTTGACTTGGAGTAGGTGTGTGTAAACGAGATCGATAAGTGAGTTGAATCAAAGTCACCTATGAATGACAGCAGACTTTTCTGTCCATGAAGCGAAATCATGAATATATCTTCCAAGAGTCTTTCGTACACGAAAGGCTTCAATGTCCTGGCTGACCAGGACATTGAATATGAGAATATGAGTATATGGCAGGACCGGTATCTGGCGTGGCAACGCCGCCGTGACGCGAGTAATTGAGCACTGGCGAGCACGCGCACTGCGTCACGTCGAAATGTAGTGGCGCCTTGACTGTGGCATGTAGTCATGTTCTCACGTGGCACGCATCTCATGATTATCATGTTGGCACCAGTCACATATCAATCAATAATCCAGACTTGCTGAAATATTGTCTTTCTAGATAAAGTACATTTAGTTCATCAAAGGCGTCTCATGTATATGATAAAGATTTATATAAAGGGTAAGCACATTGTGTTTGCACCTCTGATTCCCAGTTGGCATTAAAAATAGGTCACCTGAGTTATGATTTAAATGTCCGTACTGCAATAAACATTTTTATATTACACCTTTATCTGGAGTTTGTTAGGACTAATGAATTTCCGCTTTTGTTTCCTGTCACGTAAAACTTTAAATTCATTTCTATTTGCCTATGCATACTAATTTGTGTCTTAGTGAATTACATGTCATGTAATTTAGAGGTTTTTAATCTACATATAGTGATAGCGAGTACACAGTTAAAAAATAAATGCGTCTTTATTGAAACTAACTTTGATAGTGCCTGTTGAAGACGACTTTAGCCCCTCTACAGTTGCATATACGCTTGATTATTGCTGCAGTTTGTTTTTAATGTTGAATTATTCGGCAATTCTGATGCGATTTAGAGGCCGCGAACAATTACAACACGACATCAGACGGAATCTGCATACTCTTTTAATGCGTTCTCTTTATTTCTCAGTTCCTAATAAGGATTCTATAAAATCCTGTTATACATTTTAAAACGTGAAATTCAAAATACTGCATATAACAGGACCATAAATAGCCACATGCATTAGCTTACGGGACGCAAATAGTTTTTTTATTATGGCGGTGTTTGTTCTATAGATGTCAAGTTTAAATTCCTGTACAGATTGATGAAGGATCGATAGGAAAGTTAACCAGCAGGAGGCTTCGGTTTGCTGCAATTGCTTTACGGGTTTTCAAATTGCACTATTGAACTGATGGTGCAATAGTCACCTTTTTCAAAATGTTATAATTCACTTGAATTTCCACTCCAGCAATGTCTTTGTAGATATTTAAGTCATGTCTCTAGAGATTGAGTGCTTCTGATGATATTTAGTTTTATTTTGAGATTCAGTGTGCTGAATCATTGTCTACCGACGCCTATGATTATTATATAGTGAGAGTCGTAACTCTAAGAACTTTTCAGCGACAATCTTGAAGAGTGATTATTTCACTGTCTACCGTGGTAATAAACCAGCTACTGATCATTTCGACATTTATTATCCCCTTAATATTAGGAATTTCCAGTGAAACAAATGGGTAATGAATCACAACTAAGCTAGAACTAATCTACAATTCTGCAATTGCAAGCCCGCAAACTTAGCATCGCTCCATCTAAGGAAATATATTTTGAATTTCTCGTGCGTCTATTTGTGAACTGGTTTCGCTTATATCATCTTCGTTGAAAGACAGCAGAATCTTTTAATGATAGTGCAAAGGGCAAATGACAGTGAATGGTTGAAGTTAAATGAGTATAGGTTCTTACCCTCCACTAAAATTAATCCTACGCAATAAGAAATCCCGAAATTTGCTTTCAAAACATAGAAAAAATAGTGAAAAAACATTCGGTGGAACCCACTTAATTCGCAATTCGTTATGCGAAGCATGTAGATGCTAGGTGGCAGGGTAGCAGTTTTTCATTGAGCAAATATTAACGAAGAGGCGCAAAGTATATGTACATGTACACGCACAGGGATCAGTTAAACAGCCGCATATATTTTAGTTATCCAGAGTTTTTACAGTTTCGATGTGATTCCCAGAACAACGTGGACGTTATCATCAGCAAAAGGGCTGAGGTGATATGAAGTGCTAGTGCTCGCGAGGATGATAATCGTGGATACTGCTACAGAAATCAGCTTCACCAGAAGGCGCTTAACTGCAATTGACATAAACCCATAACTTCTGTTATTTTACGTCTAAAAACAACAACGTGAATAGGATAGACGCCGAAATTGAGGGCTCCAGATATTAGGACATCTGGTGCTCTTTACATGCGCTGACATCGCGAAGCGCACAGGCCACCACAATTTCGCCTCCATCTAAATACGACCGCCGAGGTTGGAATCAATTCCGCGATCTTCGCGTCAGCAATCCAACAACTTAACCACTGCTTCACCGCGGCAGACAATTGAGGTGAACCCAAAGTGACGGCTGCATCATTGGAGTACTATGTAAACCTCATAAAATTGCATAGCCACAACGGCAACCACAAGTGACGTTTCACTTTGACATTCTTCAGGTCATGATCAGTGAATCACCTTTGTTACACTATATCACCCCATCATATCAATTAATGTTTGCGCCAAGTTCCTTGGGTGATCACGAGAACATCCTGTTGTGGGTGGCTATTTAGATCGGTCGGTAGATAGAGATGGATAGATAGATAAGTAGATAGATAGATAGATAGATAGATAGACAGACAGATAGATAGATAGATAGATAGATAGATAGATAGATAAATAGATAGATAAATAGATAGATAGATAGATAGATAGATAGATAGATAGATAGATAGATAGATAGATAGATAGATAGATAGATAGATAGATAGATAGATAGATAGATTAGATAGATAGAGTGATTTATAGACAGACTCCTATTGTGCCTGCAGTACGCAAAGGAATGTTCTATATTCAGAAAAGCATGAAAAGAAGAAGAGTGAGCTCGAGCTGCCTACATAGCGTTTTTATTTTGCCACACTGGCCACTCGACATTTTTGCTTTTTTATGTCATGAAACAGCACCGACCTAGCCAACTTTGTTTCAGGCCCTCCTAGTTAAAACGTCACTGTGGTTGCAATGCTGGCTATTCTATTTTATAAACATTGTATATTTACTCAAACAATACAGCCGTCACGCTGTGTTCACGTCAATTTAGTTTGGTGTCATGCGATGAATTTGATTTATTTAGCAGTGTCCCGAGCTACCATCTTCGCGAGCACCCGCGCTTCTTATCAGCTTATAGCTTCTGGTATTACTAATACTCAAGCCCTTGTTGGCATCACTGCACAAGTGTGAACAAATGCTTATCCCAACATTTTAATCTTTCAACATATATCTGTGTGTGCAATATTTACACATATATTTAGATTCATTTTATGACGTGTCGTTCATAAAAAATTAAAGCACGCACACGATCACCTTCCCTACGCATGCTTCGCACAACGTTGATTCACGAGGTATACAAGATCTTCCAAGTGTTTCCTTTTAAAATATCACAGCGGTGAGATCAGATGTCTTCTGTGTCTATTGCACTGCGTCAAGTTGCGCCGCCCTGTATTCCATAGCATTCGGAAAATGAATGTACCAATTTGTTTGAACGCGGTTGCCGAGGACATCACGTGCATGTGAGAATATAACCAAGGCCAGCAGTCCTTGCAAAAGAATGCTTTTATTTTTAACAGAATGCGTAGCGAAGAACGTATGACAGGTTTTCATAGCATGCTGAGACAGGGTTTTCACCTACTGTAAACTCACAAGCAATTATGTAGCCTTGAAGAAGTTCTGAGCCTTTAAGAAATTGAGCAAGCTCTACAGCGGTCATATTTTTGTGGCCCGTGAGGTGAAGTCACATTCTCGTTTCTTCGCAGGTGTTCGTTCTCGCTATTGCTTCCAACACAGTGATGTCTTTAGACCAGGATTTGTAGATAATAATAATCCAAATAGTTGCAGCTTATGACTGTTACGCTCTGCTCATTTCCTATTGTTCTCAGTTGTTTGAATAGCCATGGTGGTGGCTGTGACCAGCACTAGTTTTGTTTGCCTGAAAGAAAAAAAAAATCAAGAAAGCTCAAAATTCAGTAAGCATTGCCACAAAAATATTCACATTAAAGTATGCTAAGTCGAAGTTGGAAATTTTGACTTGTTCAGCTCGTCGCATTGAATCAATTTATTTTATAACTAACTAAGATCATGTAAGTATCCTAAAGCACTAAGTTTGTTAATCGAAACTATTTGTTAATTTGTCTTTCACGCTTAATGGTGCTACAATAATGAGGCTGAACATATAAAATTTATATCGAGAATAATTCTTGATGTCAGATGTTGAAAGGAAATTCCTTTATTGTGCATTTTAGAGCACACCAAAATACCTTTTGCAGCAAAAGTAAGATGCGAATTCATATCTACTCTTGCGGTCAGGTCATAAATGAGCAAGCTTCAGACAGGACGGCAGACACTAGAAACACACGTTAATTGAGCATGCAGAAGACATGAATGTACAGAACAGCACCTGTCCAACATGGTTGCATTTGTCCCATGGCTCAACCGCCAACGTAAATTGATATTGATAAAGAGCATGTTTTCTTGCGAAATAATTATGATCTCTGCAACTTACGAAAATGAAACACTTCTTTGGCCTCACATGTATGCTTTATGGAGCCGCTTCATATAATCGTTTCGAAGAAAATGCAGCACGAATCTCACTGGGCACTCTCGAGTAAAAGTCAATTAGCTTCGTTGCTCAGGTGATTGAGGACAAGAGCGGAAACCTCAATTGGTACACTTATAATACTAATGTTCGTAATACTAATAACTGCACTCTTTTTTCTTGGCGCAGAACGTTCTGAAGAATTTAAGGCGATGCCTTAAAGGCCCACATCAAGCAGGGAGAAGTCTCCGTAGATAACTTATATGTGCCGTGGCATTAGTTTTAACGTGATACTTGCAGAAAGCACCACATGATGACCCACAATACGACTCCACCATAAAGTGCTATACCTTCTCATACATTGACGCCCCGTGATGACCGATAACAATGTAGACCGGTAACAGGAGGCATTCAGTACTACATGAAGTGCACGAAGCTTTATATTCTTCCTATCCCGAATGCAGTGCTAAATCAAGCCCTGTGCAGTAATCTTTGGGGATAGGGGGAAAAGACGATCGATAAATCACCTGTGAACAAATGCAAAGGAGACCCTGTCATTTCTTGTATATACATAAACTTCTGTGACAATACACAATTTTCTATTCTTTTGTATCATTTCTGCCAACGTAATTGTTGCGAAATTATAGAGCATGAGTTTGAAAGATTTGAGTCACGGCGTAGTCATGTATTGGTCAGTATTTGGCAATTCACTAGTGCTATGGCCGCAAGTATAAACTTTCTGACCATGCAATACTTTTCATAAAAACAGCACTTTTTTCTGTTCATATTGTAGTGTAACGGTAAAAAAGTGACCAAGATACGTACCAGTCACAGTAGGTCTAGAACGTGGTGTCCTTGTTGTCCTTTTACCGAATGGTATACGAACTGAAAATCAAATGACGAACATCGTTACTTTCAAATATAAAGTTAACATGCTGCAAAATGATTCGAAACCGACAGCACTAACTCTGATAGTCTTACGACCTAAAGTGCATTGTATTTTTGTATAAAATATATACAAATTATGCCACATCTGCAAAAACCTGTGTTACCCAATGCTTGAACAGCGGCACTTCACATATGAAGCTTGAAGACCAGCGAACACTTCTCTCTGGGCGAGTGAACAACATTGACGGCGGTAGAGATTGTGGCCATTTGCGAGCTAGTTCGTTAATTACCGATGCCGCCTTCTCGTAACAGGACTGTTTTAAGACTCTAAATCAGCACTTCAGGTCTAATATTCATCGTTCAAACGTGGGGCATATATTTTCATGCCCAAGGAGTAGTCGAACAATAAAATTGTTTCTATCCAGCCAAGATGTAGTTGATAATACAATGTAGCCCCCGGAAACTGGCCATTGTAATAGGTATGATTTTATACTGGGGTACTGAGGCCTACATAGCAACGAGAAATTTGATAAAGGTACATTATTGCTTATTACATTTTCACGACCAGATAATAACACTGTCGTGTACACACTCCTCCGAAAATCTGCTGCAACATATTGATCTTTACCGATTCACCGTCAGAGCCGTCTTAACGAACAGGACTGAGATGTGCATGTTTGAATACCACCAACTTTGATAAGGTGAAATACAAGCTAAGTGAACTGGTCACCAACAGGTGTGCAGTTTCCTCTTCGTTACTTGCGCCTTGTCGGCCGTGTAGATAGTGTCATAAAGGAAGCCTGTGGCAACCTGGAGACACGTGAAGATATCTTGTGTGGCTAACAGCGATATCCTACGCAAAAAAATTCAATTGCCACACTCTCATTGATAAGTACGAAGCAAAAAATTTCGGCAAAGGTTCTGTAAGGACTACGCCCTTGTCATAAGCGCACTATTCTAAAAAGGATCAATGAGTTCTTGCGCGAGATTATGCCTCTTCTGCACATTTTTTTGCGGGTCCTTGTCATATAATGCTTCAACATCGGCATTCCACATATCAAGTTTGAAAACCAGCGAACGTTTCTATCTATGCGAGCAAACAACGTTGATTGCGTCTGAGAGTTATTCCATCCACGGGCAAATTTGTTATTTATTGATTCCGCCTCCTTGTAATTGGGCTATGTTTTGTGACTCTATAAGCATGTCGTTGCTTTAGCGTACGCTGACTTCCTCTAAGCAGCATAACTGACCACTGGGCTGGTCTCCTCTTTTGGGAGAAGTTAAGTTTTCATCATCGTAATTTCGCGAGACAAAGCTCGATAAAAGACTATAAGTTGATTTTCAACATCCAAGCTTCTGATTCATCGACACCTTACTTGTCTTTATCAAAACTCCTTTCTTCTTTCATTTTCGCCACCTTCCCTTTTCTTACGCTGAGTAGCAGGCCAGAGAATAGATTCAACGCCTTTCTCCCGCAATAAACTTTTTTCTCTCTCTCCGCTTTGAATCCACTGAAGAAGATTTGTATGCACGCATACAAGCAGGCGCCCACATTGAGTGTTTGTGTGTAGGGGGAAGGGTTGGAGTGGCACCTCGATCGCTCGGTATTCCGCGTAATTAAAGCGTTGGTCAAGCCATGAGCATAATGACTTTATTGTGAGCGGAAAGACAGTGTGAAACAACTCTTGCGGTCATTGATGTTGACGATTTGGGGAGAAGAGACAGACGAACTCCAACCATGCTCTGTGGATATAGATCTCACTGATGCGTATACTGAGTGAGCGTTCAAGGCACCATAGAGAAAAGCTTTGCATGACATGGCACGAGTAAAATTTCACGGAACTTTGAAATGATAGATAGAGAAACGTTTCTTCAAAGGCAGGGAAGTTAACAAGATGAAATGATGATGCTTTGTTTTGTTTAGGGATGAAAACAATTTTGTCGTAGCAGCAGCACTCTTACAGGATGCACATTTTAAGCATTTAGGAGCATATAATATAATCTGTTTGATCATTTCCTAATAAAGCTGAGTAGCAGAGACTTCGTGATTCTGTTCCTGACAAGTTCATTGCATGTCCGAATGTTTTTTAGATATATGGGAACCTCTTGTTTGAAACAATATTGCCCAGTGCCTCTTTCAAGCATTCTCCTTATAAAACAACGGTGAAGTGGCGGGCGGCGTGTGCGCTCTGCGGAGCTGCTTTAGATTGACGTCAAGAGAGGACGTGGGGTTGTAAAGGGGTGGTGTAATCGGGTGTCCGGATGCCGTGCGTCAGCACGTAGCGTCAACAAGGTGCCGTTGGAGCTACCCTGCCTGTTTGGGGAAGGAGTTTGCATCTGTTTAATTGTACATATCATCACAACCAAACTGGTGAGGACCCTCTGCGTGTGCAGTGATTTCTCTCTCTTAGACGGCCTGTAGGAGCCTGCCCAAAAAGTTGGTTGTTCAACTTAGTGGCTTGCGAAAAGAGCTTACAGTGTGATGGCATTGTGCGGGGTATTAATGCGCCGCAAGTGTGCCGTTACGTCATTCAGAAAAGATGTTAACCTCATGTAGAGTACTGGGTTGTTTTGGTTGCAACGAAAAAACTTTATTTCAAACAAATTCTTGTGAACAAGGTGAAGCCCTCAGTCCAGGGCCACTGTTGGTTTCACCATATTGCGAGCTCTGCCGCTAGATTGAGCTGCTCTTCTAGCTTGCAGCAAGACAGCGCAGCCTTCCACTGCTCCGGTATTGGTGTGTGGTTTTTTGGCACTACTTGTGAGTGTCGGCAGGCACATGTGATAAAGTGTTGGGTGTTCTCCGCAGATTTGCTTTTGTTTTCATATATTGCCGGATAGATTACACCAAGCAGTCTGAGGTTTGCTTACGTATTTATCTGCAGCCATATTCAGGCAACCAGCTGCTCTCTGCTTAGGCATTTGTTCGTGACGAACGCAGTGCATGTCATCTGAGAGAATAACGCTGTGTTAGGAGCATATCTGTGTGCGGTAGGCGAGGTATTTTGATAGCGGTATTGTATTCGTCGCTTGCAAGTGTGTCGCGTACGTATTCATTAGAAACATTTTGAGCGAACATACGTGCGCATTAGACGGACTAGATAACATACTGAGGCTATGGCTGCGGCACGTTGGCGTTTGAAAGTTGCCATGTGAAGTGAAGCGCATGTCTTGAGTGGTCACAGAAAGCCTGCGACCTTCGACTGAGGTGTGGTGCAAACCTCATTGTGCATGCTGAAAGCAAAATTCACAAGCTATGACTACCACACCACCACCTGTGATGATAATTCTTGAAGGTAGCCTGTCGACAGTAGCCATCGCGTAGTGTACAATGTGGCCTACAATATGGTAGCCTTCGCATCAGATCGCAGAGGTTATTTTGTGTTCATGGTGGGCTGAAGTGCCATGATTGTGTTATGCGCATGCGGCTTTGTCGGTGGTATTTCTGTGAACAGCACTGTACTTGGTTATTTAGTGTTAGCGTTGCGTAACATAACAAAAAGAATCATCCAGCCTGCGCATTGTGTCCTTACTTGCCGCGATGGTACGGGTAAACATTTTTCATTGTTTCAAAGTTACGAAGTATATTTCTAAGCAAGCGCAAGTTTTTTTTTGTTTTATGCGCTACAGCAGAAATAAATTGCAGGACGCACGAACGTCACATTCAAGAGTAGAACTCGATTGGTTTATCGCACTCCATGCGAGCTTCGCTGAAGCATGTCGCGAGGAAATGGTCTTAATCAAGCCACTAAAGTCTATCTTCGCATGCCTTCTACAAGTAATATTGTGAAGAATAAGCTACACCATTTCTTTTTTAAAGAATTGGACGAAGAACCCACTACGTATTCGTAAGGCGACATACGCCCCTGCATAGCAGCAAAATTTGTAATGGGAGGACAGCTTTAGACCTTCCGCTTGTTGTGCAGTTTACATGTTTTGAATTCTGATGCGACGCGATATTAGGTGCAATATCGTTCCCCGCAATATAAATGCGTCACGCAAAGCGCTCCATTTGCATGAAATTATTCAAGCATGTGGTATGCGAAACTATTTCAAACATTTTTCCGACCATGTGGTAGAACCACTTATTGCCACACAGAGAGCACGTGCTAGACTCTCACCCAAGCGTAAAAAATATTATGATTCATTATTTTCACGGATGATCAATTTACGCTGACCAACAACGCAATTTCATAGCTGACCAACAACGAAATTTTCCTGAGTTACCTTAACAACGACACTTTGTCGTTATTCAGGTATTCATAGAAGGCCTAAACATTCACCAATTTTTACAGAACATTCACAATATCTTACTTTTACGAGCACATTGCGTAGAATAATCATGACGTTTTAATGACACCTTTTCACACAGTATGCACGTACTATTTTCAGAAAAATACGTACTATTTCCTTTCGGTTGACCCCATGGAATTCGGAGAGAGCCTCTAGAAGGATCTCGCACTGAAAGTAAAATGAGCACATGTTATATTCAATAATTTGCAAGTGCACTGTAAAACAGGTGATCCCATAAAGTAAGATCAGCCACCACTTCACATCAAGGCACCGCAGTGGTTTAGTGATTATTGTAGCTCAGCGGCTGACCCGAAAGTCGCGCGTCGAAATTGTGGCCGTGAAGGCGAGACTGAAGCGAGACTGAAGCGAGACCGACTTAAGGAGGCGAGACCACTCGACGACAATGTGCTTAGGTTTATGTGCACGCTGAAAGAAATAACAAAAACAAACAGGTGGTATAAATTGAATGTGTCTTCACTACTGCGTTTTTATTAGTGTACATTTGGTTTGGGACATGATACCCTAGCGTATAATTATTCTAATGAGATCATCGTTTGGTCGAAAGAGGGCCGATCCTGGAATCAGTGCAATACTACGTAAGTTTGTGTATAACAACAACCACAATAATAATACAATTATTATTATTATTATTATTATTATTATTATTATTATTATTCAGGCGTGGTGTTCATTACTAACAAAAAACAATATGTTTATGAGAAACACCGTTGTTAAGAGCTCCAGAAATCTGGTGTTATTTAGCGTGCACAGACATCACATAGAACACAGGCTAGAATTCAACTGTCGGCCTTCCGGCCAGCAGCCGAGTCTCTTAGTGACTGATCGCCATTGGCGGACTAAGGTTGTTAAAACTTCCGTGATTGGAGAAGCGACAGATACCGTCGAGTGAGAAGAACAAAAGTGTCTTCCGGCTCCGTGACATTTTACGTGATTGCACAAAAAACAATGATAAGTTTTATTGCAGCACAAGCGTTGTATTAGGAACCTAATTTTTTGGCCATCTGTTTTACAAACGTGCGCACAAAGTCACGTTACACTTCTGACGCTTTATCAACGCATAATAATCAATTTGCAATCGTATCGTCACTCACTGATGCCTCCACATTTTACAGCGCGACGGTCAGCGAATACGGGAAGTGTCTTGCCGAAATACTCTGCATCATAATAAAGAAACGTACTCTATGAAATTTGTTATATTACTGTCATGAAAATACATAACCGCCTAAGAAAGATGGCTGTTTCCCAGTGGAAGAGAATGACTGGTATGTTTCTGACTACTCCTCTGCGGTGAATACAACATCCCCCGGCCACTTAGTTCATAGCATCTGAGAAGTCATGAGCTATGAAAAATGTGGTCCAAGTTTGATTTTTCGTCAATAATTTTATGATGCGGGTTCGTCGTTCCACTAACATATCCATTAATGCAGAATGCCACTTTTGCGGAGAGATCTAAGGCATGAGCTGTTCGACTACCGCGTGCTATGGAGTAAGGAATCTGAAGAGGACTGCAGCACTCCTTCACGCATAAATAGCTTCCAAATTAATTTTACTGCACTTAATATAGTGGAAAGAGGTGTTGATGACAAGTGTAAATATAGATAGCGGAACACAGAAAACCGGTAAGGAATAGAAACCACGTAGATTATTTCCGCACTTTGTTTCATCTTGTGCTGTGATTTTATTTCATGGAGTTTTCACTAAGCCTTATGCAAAATGAGATAAACCAATCAGGTTTAAATGCAGCTTTATTGTAAGCTTCAACTCATTGAGCGCGTAAGATCTTTAGGAATGAAAAGTCATACACAGGGTTAGTTGTCAGCGCTGCTAGCTCCTGTGTAGCCGAGCATGCGGAGTCAATTTTGCTGTCCAATTGTAAAGTTTGTTTTGTTTGATGATGAGAAGCTGATACTTTTTTTACAGGTGCATGAAATTTACATTCATACTAAAATAAAAACACTTGGTGGATCGAAAAACTGGTTTCTCTGGATTGCATGTTGTTTGATCTCTCCCATAAACGTTGTTAACTGCGATGCGGTCAGTGTTTTGATTTTGTCACCACATTACCAGAGTGCTGACGCTACCACATAATTCATTGGCTAATGTGTGTAATGCATTCTGCTATGCGTTTTTCTAAACCACGTTCTGTGCACCCCTTTACGCTCTGAAAAGTCTATGAACTATCATAATGCAAGCTATTTACTGTTGGACAAACGATTAGCACTAGCCTATAGGCTATTCATCATTTAAATAATCCGTCGGTAGATGCATGAAAACACAAAAAAGCACGACTGATATGACCACGTGATTACATTTTGTGATCTGTGAACAAATCAGTGCTGCTGTGGACTTCTAGATTCTAGGGTGGGTTTAAACATGAAAACAAATGCATGCCAATGTATGATTAGTGCATCTGCATCATTGTACCCTTTACCAAAGGTGATCTGTTGAGGTCGTGAATAATACGGATTTCGCTTCACTCGGAACTTTCTGCAGAACATTCCCAATTAGTTCTAGGATGTAAATAATCAATTTGAAATTGAGAATATACGTACTTGGGTGGTAATATATCGCCTGTACACAGGTAGGTTTCAACATTAGGACGAGGAATAATAAGCCCAGCAAGAGCAGAATCACTTGGCAAAAGAACTTCATGATCTTTGTTTCCTGAAAAACAAGGCAGTAAATGATCAAATTCATGTGCACGAGCTGCTAACAAATCAAGACAGGTGTTAGGCTGGGTTTTTGGTACGCCTAGTCGTAGGGTGACCACTGCAAGAAAGAATTAGAAACGCAGCACGTCCTGTTTTTGTGACTGTAAGACTTCTTGTGCCACCTTCGCGCATTTAAAGCTGAGCGCTATTTTCAAGTTTAAAAAATGTCCTACTGAACTATAAGTCATTGAAAGCAAAGAACGTAATGTATTATTACCTCTAACAATCACTTAGTAATAATATATATGTAAATAAAATCGTGGAAAAAAGACAGCCTGCCACTTGTTGCAACCAACAGCATGTTGTTCAATGCTCTGAGAACTGAACGATGAGGGTGGTCAACACGGTGTCCAATTTATCGGCTATTTCTTTATATGTAAGCATGGCAGCGCAAGCCAGCACCACTCTTAGTCTTGACGGCAAGTGTAGAAGTTGCAGCGAACAATAAGGGTGGCGCAAACTTCACTTCATGAACAGTGCTACCAATTTTTTGTTGCGCATGAGGACCATTAGGTTGACCGAACATCTAACAATGTACATGCTTCCCTATTCAAAGAAGGTAATTTTTTCCTACACAAGGTGAGCATTCAACAAATCTGTGCCCTTTTCCTGCTTTGGTTTGTCATTTTTATTGATGTATTATTTATTGACAAACAATCGATTCACAACAAAGACGTTCATTTCTTGGCGAAGATTCTGTTAGAACTAAAGTTTTGAACGGTACATAGGCCTTCAACTAACACAAGATCTCTCAACAATATCTTGAAGCATATAGCCTTCCAACTGGCTACAAGATTAGAAAAATGGTTTCTCATAAATCTGACAATAAAAGTTCACCTCTTCATTACAAACCCACTTCAATAACAAGTACAGGCAGTAACCTATTTGAGCACGTAATATTAAAATCACAATTTATTATATTGAATTCATTGATCATGGCTTTCGTAGAATATTTGTGCAACTCAGCCTCTGTCAATCACTCACACTGCACCATATTCTTGATCATGAAATCATTGCACGTTCTGGCATTATTTGAAGCATTTCAGAAGGTTTGTCATAAACTGCTACTTCATCTGAAGCATACAGCACAGATTTGTGTTCCCACCAGAACGAATTAGACCTATCTCGGGAACAGTTTTTTTCTGTCTGTTACCCTACCTCAACACACCACACAGAGTGTAATGAGTCCCCGATAAAACACACCACACTAGTGCGCAGCCCCATCAGAACACCACACACCAGCTTAGTGACCAATATAGCTTGGAACGTAGCATTTTCTGTTGAATGAAGTGGTTCATTTTCGATAGCCTAGAATTGGTCATTGCTTGTGGCCCCCATTCACCCTTCAATGACGTACATTCCGGAGTGGCATAGGGCTCTGTTCACGGATCTCTGTTGTATGTATCTTTTTTTTGGCTGATGACTGCTTGATTTTTGTGAAATTAACACAAATGGCAAAACTGAAGCTCTTCAATCGAATCTATCCGTAACATCTAACTGGTTCACTGAATGACAATTGGAACCTATTGTAAAAAGTGTTTCAATATTTTTTTAGCTAAAACCCTAATATTACTCCTCCTTCTTATTTTCTCAACGGTGTTTTATTAAAATCTGACACTTTACGCAGATACTTCGCTTTCCTTGTCTCATGTAATGCAAAATAGACACTGCACACAGACCACATAAACAACACAACTAACTGCATGCACTACCTTGCGACGGTTCTATCGTTACTTCTTCTAACAAACTAATGCATTAGGATACTTTACTCTCATGAACGCTTTAATATGCTGCCTCTTTATGAAAGCCAAGCAAGTGAAATTAACAAGTGCCTAAGAACTCATTGAGAATAACCCTTCTCTCTTCCATCTAACTACAGCCAGTTTGCTGGCTTATCGCTCATAAAAGGCAGTCTTTCTTCTTCATTTTTAAGCTCCCACCAAAAAATCACCTGCCTGTTCTTGTTTTATAACATATATTATCATGCAGTTCTTCCGGATACATTCATTCTTTGGCCGCAGTATGTGTCGCTGTGCCATAATCATCGCTAAAAGATAAGTGTTTCGTTTTAGGCTAGCAAAATATTACAGCGTTCTGATTTGTTGCTGCAATTTGTGGTTAGACAAGCGCTGCGAGCTTTAATTACTGACTCCAGCACATACTGTTCTTCACAAAATCTCAGTTCTTTTATGAATTAAAGTAGTCAAAAACTATAGTGTTGACGCAATTCGAGCGCAGATCCGAAAACCATATGTATCTTGTGCCCCTGTCACATTTCCAGACAGCTGAAACGCTTGATGCCCTTCTACTTTAATTTACATATGCAATAAAGAAATACAGGTGCTCAAGTTTACTTGAATGATCTGTTGCAATTGCTTCATAATGATATCGTGCTTCTGTCCCACAGAAACCTTATAGTGAACATGTTATTGTTCAAATAGGCAGAAAAATTTGCCGACAAAAATGTATGCGAAATACGGGTAGAGTGACTTATGCATTATAGAAGGATAACTCTAATGCGAAAGCAGTCTTCTGTTCAGTCTATGTACTGATCCTGTCCCGCAACTCACCTAAAATTTGTGTGCACGTAACGAGGATTGTTCACAGCCTCCAGCATCGAAGGCATTTAAGCTATCTGCAGCTTTCCTCGTATTGTACCTCCTCTGTGTTCAGCACACTTTCACCAAGCGATGGTCTTTGGCCATGACGTGGCGTCGTCAAGTGAATTTTTCTTGCAACGCCATCATTGTGGCCGATGCTCAATTTTAGGTTTTAATCAGACACCCGACAATTTTGCCAGAATAAAAGCTGTGCATCGGACCTAAAGTGATCGTATTTTAACGTGAAACCTAGTAGACTACAGAGACCATTAGTAGTTCACTACCGAAATCCACACTATAAAATCAAAGTACACTATTCTGACTTATCTCTTTGAACATACTTTGAAGGGCGGCGTGGAATTGTTCAAACGTGCAATGGAAGGAACGAGAAAATATATGTGAATGTGGGTAGTGGTGTGAAGGTTGAGCAGAAGAGAAATAAGAAGGGAATCGGGTAAAGTATAGGAAATTCGTGTAAGTTAAAGAATCATACTGAACTAGGAAAGAGAAGCCGTGGTAAGGGGGATAAATGGTGGGTGGAGAAGAGCGAGGGTATAGATAAGGAGAAGGTCACCCTCTCCAACTTTTGATTTCGTCGCATCACTAAAATGCAGCTGGTCCATTTTTTTCCCTTGCCGTTGGGCTCTTACAGATGTTCACTGCTTTACCGCCTTACTACCACGAGCAACATTAAGGACCCACATAATTAGAAACATCGTCCTCCATTTCACCGTTAATTCAGACTGCACAAGACCGCACAAACTCAGTTATTTCGGCCCGAATTGAAGCGGTGATAGACGTGTCCTTTGAAACGTTTCCACAGTAGAGAACGCAATGGTCTGTGGAAAAGAAGGGAAGATTGAAGATTTAGAAAGAAAACAGCTTGTCCGTACGAGAGAAGAGCGTGGCTCCTCGCGAGTCATATTGACGGCGACAACTCATACGTGTTGAACGCCATATATTTGCCCTCACCGTACTACCTAAAATGGCTTAACACTTTCGAGCTATGTCTTAACGGTGAACATATTGTTGCGGGTTCGCGGCTATGCAGCTATGCGGGCGGTGCGAAGAAGAAGACGACGACGTTGGTGGGCTGTTCGAAAATACACAACGGCTGCCATCTTGACTGCTGGAGTACTTTTCTACTCTAAAGTAGTAAATACATTCGCAACATTTTTGGTGGTGGTGCTGGGTACGACGCAAGACGGAACTTCGAAGCGGACGTGTTCTCGACTGCCCGACCATGGCAACAGAAACCAATTCTGCCGCTCCTGTTTCAGCCGCGACTCCGGCGCAGCCTGTACAGCCGGTCGTATTGACGCAACCGCGCGACCCTGGCAACTTCTGCGGCACCGACCATGTTGACGTTGACGACTGGATTCCGAAGTTCGAGCGGTTTGCAGCAGTGTACCGGTGGGACCCTACGATGATGCTCGCCAACGTTGGCTTCTATCTCTGCGGAACAGCTGGCGCGTGGTTCGAGGCTCATGAAGCGGACATAACCAGCTGGGATACTTGCAAACAGAAGCTTCGTGACCTGTTTGGTAAGGCCGTTGGACGCCAGCGGGCCGCTTCTAAAGAACTCTCTGGTCGGGCACAAACTACGACCGAATCATATGTCACCTACATCCTTGACGTTCTCGCCCTTTGCCATCGTGCCGACCCCAACATGTCCGAGGAAGACAAAGTAAGCCATTTACTTAAAGGCATTGCAGATGATGCTTTCAACATACTGGTTTCCAAAGACTGTTCCACCATTGATGACATCATCAAAGAGTGCCGCCGATTCGAAGAGCTGAAGAGTCGCCGGGTCGCCAAGAATTTCTTGCGACTTCCGAACACGGCCGCTACGTCATCTTGCGAGGACCTTCAGCCGCCATGCAGTCAACCACATAACAACGAGAGTGTAGTTCGCATCGTTCGTAGAGAAATCGAGGCCGCGTCTCCGTCTTTTCTGACCCGCCCATCTGATGATCGACCAACGATCTCGTTGATCCAACAGGTCGTGAGAGAGGAGCTGGCAAACGTTGGGCTGCAGCCTGTATGTTCGTTGACGGAACCTCGGGTCAGTACCATAGCGCCTTCTCCTGCACCAGAAAGATTCCGCCGCTATCGTGATCCTGCTCAGTGGAGGACACAGGACGACAAGCCTATATGTTTTCATTGTCATGGTGTAGGACACATCTCCCGCTACTGTCGTTTCCGCACGTATCCACCTCGGTCGTTTCCTGGCTATCGACGTGACGACAACCACCGGCCCCTGCAGTATGGCGCTCGTGACGATGGACCGTACAATGGCACTCCTGCGACACCAGTCCGCCGGTCCAGCCGTTCGCCGTCCCCGCATGACCGTCGCTCCAGGTCACCTCAGCACCGCCGCTATTCGTCGCCCCACCCTAGTGGACGCCCTTCTTCGGAAAACTGAGCAATGCAGCTCCCGGAGGTGACGCTGCATTGGACTCCCGACCTGAAAACCCTCTGCTGACCTTGACTACGGACAAGAACCTGCTTGATGTAGAAGTGGATGGCCTTCCTGTTACTGCCCTTATTGACACCGGCGCACATATTTCAATTCTGAGCTCTGACCTCCGTGCACGATTAAACAAGGTCCTTACGCCGCCAGAGTCCCTATTTGTACGTGTCGCTAGTGGAGCGACCCCGGCTGTGCTCGGAATGTGCACCGCGCGTGTGAGATTCGCCGACCGCCAGACGTCCGTTCTATTCCATGTTCTCGCTCACTGTCCACATGACGTCATCCTTGGACTCGATTTTTTGTCCGACCACTCCGCTGTAATTGACTGCTCAGCCGGCGTCGTGCAACTTGACTTGCCTGCGGCCACCGAAGAGTCGAAGATGGTACAGAACAAGCTTTCGTGCGCTGAGTTTGTTCGCCTCCCACCCCAAGCCCTAACTTGTGTCACAGTTGAACCATATCCCAGTGTTCCGGATGGGGATTACGTGGTCTTTCCCTCTCCCGGTGTTTTACTGGCCCGCAACGTTTCCTCCCCGTACACCATACTAACTGTCACAGCGAACAAGACGTGCCTTCCTCTTCTGAACTTCGGACTCAGCCCTCAAATCCTACCACAAGGCATTGTTCTCGCCACTCTTTCGCCGTCACACGAGTGCCAGATCTCATCAGTGTCACGTGAACTGGCCACAGTCGCCTCCCCGAACCCGCATAGCACCGACGCAGCCAAATCTACACGGCTCAACAATGTAACTAAGATGATTGCCTCAGACCTGTTGCCGTCTCAGGTCAAAGACCTCACTGATCTTCTCACGAGCTATTCGGACATATTTGACTTTGACGGTAGGCCCATAGGTCAAACATCGCAAGTCAAACATCGCATTGATACCGGTGATGCAGCTCCAATTCACAGGCGTCCCTATCGAGTGTCACCATCAGAGCGCCAAGTTATCCAACAGGAGGTGAATAAGATGCTCACAAAAGGCATCATAGAGCCCTCATCGAGTCCGTGGGCGTCCCCTGTAGTCTTAGTTAAAAAGAAGGACAATACCTGGCGTTTCTGCGTGGACTATCGGCATTTAAACAAGGTCACCAAAAAGGATGTCTACCCGCTTCCTCGTATTGATGATGCCCTGGACTGCCTTCATGGCGCAACCTATTTTTCTTCGATAGACTTACGCTCCGGTTACTGGCAGATCGCCGTGGACGACCTCGACCGGGAGAAGACCGCCTTTGTAACGCCTGACGGTCTCTACCAATTCAAGGTAATGCCGTTTGGCTTGTGCAATGCGCCGGCGACGTTCGAGCGGATGATGGACACGCTTTTGCGCAGCTTAAATGGTCTATCTGCCTGTGTTATCTGGACGACGTGATTGTGTTTGCCCCAACCTTTAAGTCTCACCTCGAGCGCCTTTCCTCAATTCTTTCAGTATTTCGAGAGGCTGGGCTCCAACTTAATTCTTCGAAATGCCATTTTGGGCATCGCCCAAGTTACTATTCTAGGGCATCTCGTTGACTCCTCCGGCATCCGCCCCGATCCCGACAAAGTCCGAGCTGTCCTGGATTTTCCTGTACCGACTTGTGTCAAGGACGTTCGAAGTTTTGTGGGCCTATGCTCATATTTCCGACGATTTGTCAGAAACTTCGCAGAGGTCGCACGCCCCCTCACTGATCTTTTTGAAGAAAGATGTACCATTTGAGTGGGGTCCTGATCAAGGCACGGCCTTTTCCCAGCTCATAACACTTCTGACCACGCCACCGATTCTCGCCCACTTCGACCCGTCTGCTCCAACCGAGGTCCGCACTGATGCTAGTGGCTACGGTATTGGCGCGGTTTTAGCCCAGCGTCAATCCGGTCACGATCGAGTTCTTGCGTATGCCAGCCGGCTCCTTCTCCTGCCGAACGCAATTACTCTATTACGGAACGCGAGTGCCTGGCCCTTGTATGGGCAGTTGGTAAATTCCGCCCCTATTTATATGGCCGGCCTTTCACAGTTACCCACTGACCATCACGCTCTAATGCTGGCTTTCAGCCCTCAAAGACCCAACGGGGCGCCTTGCTCGTTGGGCTCTGCGCCTCCAGGAATTCACATACACAGTGGTTTACAAGTCTGGCCGTTTACACCAAGACGCCGACTGCCTCTCTCGGTACCCCGTTGACGCTCCAGATCTAGTAACCGACGACGCGTCCATCTGTATTTCCTCGCTCTCTGCTTTCGGCAACATGGGATGTGAGCAACGGCGTGACGCGTCCCTACGAGAGCTAATCGACCGCCTGAACACAGGCTGTACAGACAGTTCGCTTCGCATGTTCGTTGTCATAGACGGCATTTTATACCGCCGCAACATGCACCATGTGGGAAACGAACTACTACTCGTAATACCACTCATTTGCACTCGACCGTACTTCAGCAACTACATGATGTACCAACGGCTGGCCACCTTGGTGTTGCCAGAACGTACGACCGTGTCCGCCGACGCTTTTTCTGGCCCGGCCTCTACCGTTCTGTACAACGTTATGTTAGGTCTTGTGAGTCGTGCCAAACGCCGCAAAAGGCCAGCGGTACACCCCGCCGGGCTCCTTCAACCGATCGACGTACCTGCCGAGCCTTTCTATCGTGTCGGCCTCGACCTGCTGGGCCCTTTCCCTCTTTCTACCGACGGTAACAGGTGCGTCGCCGTCGCCATAGATTACTCGACCCGTTTCGCAATTACGAGACCTCTTCCAAGCAGCTGCGCTACAGATGTCGCCGACTTTTTGATTCAAGACGTCATCTTACATCATGGCGCTCCTCGTCAACTGGTCACCGATCGCGGTCGCTACTTTTTATCTAAGGTAATCGACGATCTACTTCGTTCTTGTGCAACCAAGCACAAGCTTACGACGGCCTACCATCCTCAAACGAACGGCCTCACAGAACGTCTGAATCGCACGCTCACTGACATGCTCGCCATGTACGTGTCGACGGATCATCGTGACTGGGACATTGCGCTACCCTTTGTCACTTCGCTTACAATAGCTCACGCCACGACACTGCTGGATATTCTCCCTTTACCTTTTGTATGGAAGAGACCCGACATTGCCGTTCGACACGCTTGTACCCAACCCTGCCAACCTGTCCACAGCATATGCTCGCCGCGCTATTAGCACCGCAGAGAAAGCCCGTCAGATTGCCCATCAGCGCCTTTCGGACTCGCAGCTCCGTCAGAAACGTAGCTATGACAGCCACCATCGGGACGTCCACTTTAGTCCAGGTGACCTCGTTCTTCTGTGGACTCCGTCGCGGCATGTTGGTCTGGCTGAAAAGCTTCTACCCAAGTATTCCGGACCTTATCGTGTGCTACGGCAGGTAACTGATGTTACCTATGAAATAGCACCTCTAACCCTTCGATACCTTCCACATCTTCCGACATCGTCCACGTCGCTCGCCTCAAGCCGTACATCTCGTCCAACACCTGCTAACAAGCGCCGGGTCGGCGCTTTTCGCCGCCGGAGGTCGATGTTGCGGGTTCGCGGCTATGCAGCTATGCGGGCGGTGCGAAGAAGAAGAACGACGACGTTGGTGGGCTGTTCGAAAATACACAACGGCTGCCATCTTGACTGCTGGAGTACTTTTTCTACTCTAAAGTAGTAAATACATTCGCAACAATATCGCTCTATAATTATTATTTGCTGTTGGTGACCGAATGTAAAACT
>WOVY01014232.1:0-34390 GCA_013436015.1 Rhipicephalus annulatus | reverse complement strand
GGAAGGAGGAGGAGAAGGAGGAGGAGAAGGAGGAGGGAGAAGGAGGAGGAGAAGGAGAATAAAAAACTGCCTATCCGTGTGGGCGCAAGTACAAACTATAGGCGTATTTCGTAAGGCACAACTTCGGGCCGCACAATTTCACCCTGGACCGCCCCACAAAGAAAGAAAAGGAACCGACAGAAGGGAGTGAAAATTTCTAACAAAAAACAAATGTAGAAAAACAGATTCGACAAATAGAACAACCACCAAGAAAACTATTGCGCATGTCGACGCTGTAAAGCACTCGCACGTCTTTGCCGCAACGTGTCGCTTAGAGTGCTATTTTCTGGTTTTGCTTAGCGACAAAGATGGAGTGCTTACGCATGCACCGAATTCTTCAGGTGCTAGGTTATAGGCCTGAACTATTTCTGTCTCCTGATGTTTTTTTACTGTTTGTGCGGCGGCTCGCAGTGGCACCACACGAAATATTCACAGTTGATACTTTGTGCCCTGCCTTTTTGGAAGAGTTTTTTTTTCCTGCGTCGTTATGTGTGTTCTCTCTGTCACAGCTATGCAGTGCAATTTTCCACAACATAGATAAAGCTTGTAAAAGCTAGCCCAAATAAGGGCTTTATGGGAATGTTTCTCGAATACTCTTTCAAAAAATCTTTAGAATGATTTGCCCATACTTATTTTATTACTCCTATGCAAACTCAATTTTGCCATTTTACCAAGCAGTAATCAGAATATTTTTATTTTTTATTTTATTTTTATTAAAGACATACTGAAAGCCCATTGAAGGGCCCAAGCAGGAGGGGTATCACAAGAAAAACAAAATTTAGGCACAATACACATGATACACTGATTAAGATAGTTTGAACAAATACAGAATGCATCAAAGTTACAAAAATCCGCAATACACGTGGTACACTGCTGGAAATATATTGAACACATGCACATTTGGTACGCTATACTGAATGCACGCCCATATAATACCACATAATTGTTACAGTTGTGGTTAAACGATGTTTATTTACAGAGCTAGGTTGATCTACAGGCAATGGTGACATCGATATGCTGTACATATTTGCTTCCCAAATTGCCTTAGCCGAAGAGTAAATTGAAGTGAAAAAAAAGCACTACGCAATGAGAAAAAAAGGTGTTTCAGATCGACTAACGCGAAACCTGTGGAGGGGCAAGGGATGCATTATGTTTCACACAGCAAAATTTTGGCACTTTACTGCTTCACTCAACACCGTTCCACGCCCCGCCGCGGTGATCTAGTGGCTAAGGTACTCGGCTGCTGACCCGCAGGTCACGGGTTCGACTCCCGGCTGCGGCGGCTGCATTTCCGATGGAGGCGGAAATGTTGTAGGCCCGTGTGCTCAGATTTGGGTGGACGTTAAAGAACCCCAGGTGGTCTAAATTTCCGGAGCCCTCCACTACGGCGTCTCTCATAATCAAATGGTGGTTTTGGGACGTTAAACTCCACAAATCAATCAATCAATCAATCAATCAATCAACACCGTTTCACTTACGTGCAATGATGTTACAGATAAGTTTCAAGAAGTGGCGTATTAAATGGATGACTTTACCGCATACCTAGAGATGCACGTTTCTATCTGTGGATTTATGTAAGGAACATGACAACCTTGGAAAACTTTGTCGGCGATCATTACAGCACTGCTGAGGCTAACTTAATGTTCTAGGCAGTAAAAAAGAATATTTAGTTCGTATGCATATAGCATGCACCCTTGGTGTGTAGTGGCATTTACCCTATTGTCCTGGCTCATAACCGTTTATTATGAACGGTGATGACAACGACATGACACCCCGAGAAGCCGAAACACTGAGGTGCGTCGCCCCCCCCCCCTCACACCCAAAAAAAGTTGAGAGCACTCGTGAAATGTATGGTATGTAAGAGGACGACTAAGAAAGCGCTTGCGCTAACAATCACATTCAGCTTTGAAGTGCTCTCTGAGTACAAGTATCGGGAAGAAAGCGGCATGGTACTCCAAGATATCGCCTAATAGGTAGGCGCTGCCTCTATTAGATCTAGTAGCGGTACCGGTGGCGATATAATTATAATTTTATTTGCGCGTAAGTCAATCGCATGCAGTTCAAAGGTACATCTAGAAGATCCTTTAAATCATTGATGTGTGAAAGCCATGGGGCAGAGGAACCCCGTAGTTAAGACTTTTTAACGAAGTACCAAGCAGGAGAGAGGAATCGGGATATGCCGCAGGCGTTGAGGCACGTGAAGCACGTAAGTGGTTGAAGGTAAGTGTAATGGCGCTGACAAACTCACAAAATAGAGAAGAAATCGCAGAAACAAAATGCACGTGAGCAAGCGGGCAAACGTTTACGTTGCGCGCTTGTTTCTGTGGACACTGCGCAAGCGCGGTCATGTTCATGCGCTCCACGAAAACGGACGCGCACACCTTATCGCCTGTTTGCGCTGGTGTAGTCTGGCAGAATGACAAGATTATCACCACCCTTTCTTTTATTAGGTGGCTTAGCGTCACCAGTACCAGTTTGAGAAGCGAAGTATAGCCATCAAGTATCGCGATAGCAGATCTAGTATCTGTAGATACACGATGCATTGTTTAGTGTATCGGAAATATAAATACAGATATTTGCCTTTCCAGATATGTCACAATACGAATTCAAGGTACCTAAAGGCCATCGAAAATCTTGTCCAAGGGTCATGTACTCGACACAACAGGCGTTCATTATGTCGGCTGTTCTATTCTGCTCCGTTCTCTTCTGTCTCGTACTAACAGAAGTCGCGCCAGTTCCCGAGGGCTGGTCTTGCTTATTTACAGTAAGTCATGTTGCGACATTCAAAGGCTAACTGCGAAATTGCGTTTGTCTTCTTTGGCGGGGTGTTGTCTTGCCAGGGGCCGATTTTCAGGCACCGTGTTTTACTGCAATTCTGATTTACTGGGGTGTCTTGCTCCGTTAGATGTTTGACAAATTATCAAAAATGATGCACGGATTCAAAGGACCAGGACAGCTAGGTGCCAAACAAGGGCAATTTGTGCGACCAGTTTACCAAGACGTCGCAGTTTGTCTTTGAATGCGCTGCTCCTGTATGCCACAGGAACACTAGCTGCAGGTTGTATAATATATGTTAGACGCTGCCACCACACGTGTGACATCACGTCATTTGCGGGTACAATTCAGAATGTGGGCGGCCTGTGCGCTTTTTACTTTCGTGTTTTAACGCAAATTAAAGTCGGATTTTGCGCAGACGGCCATCACCACTTGGCCCCCGCACTTAAGGGATCCTAATGTCCGAATGTGCTGAGCGTGGTCTCCGTGGGAATGCAATCAAAATGGCTTGAAATAACCAACATGGTTTACTTTGAGCTTAGTTAAAATATAAAAAAATCTTCCACTAATTATTACCACATTAACTACTTTACAATGAAAACAGCTTCACAGTCCGTACATTCAGCACTTCAAGGTGTGCAAGTATCACCGACTTTCATTGCCTGCAAGTGTTTATGCGTACTTTTACATTTCATTAGCATTAACAGCAACGTAAGCCTGAAAAATGGACTTTCTAGGTTTTACCCTTAAGAATTAGGTGTATGTTAACAAGCGAAAAAGAGTGGTTCTCACGTCAATCACGTTGCTTTATAACGCATACGAGCATGTGGCCGTCAAATGTTTGGAGCAAATTGCATCCTTGTTACTATCAAACTCTTTGTTCTTCGAATATCAAGCGCACTCTGAACAATGTGTGTCTTGAATAAGAATTTCTGTGAGCAGATCTTCTAAAGTACATTAACTAAACATATACAAATTTTTAATGTTGCTACCCCACTAGAGGCGTGCTGAAGGAATCGATTGTCGGCATAGGGAAGATGTTCATGTTTTTTTGTTGGGCGCACCTGTGCCTCAAATAGCTGTGTATGCTAGTGTTTACAATGCTGTCTGCTTTCCTACCAGCCTCAAGAATTGATACCTCTTAAACTCTTGCAGGTGCTTCATCACTTTGAGCTATTAGTTTTGTTTTTGTCCCAAATTGCGAATTTGTAAGTGAGGACTGATTTTTTCAGATTGATTTAACTTATTTTTCAAAATTAAGGCTCTATTTACCGTAATTCACTGCAGGTTTGCATTCGCACTGAATGCCGCCGGCAGCCTTCAGTGACCGAGTCTGACCTTTGCAAAAGTGTCCACCCGAATCAGGCATCTCAGGCTTCAGTAAGTTACCGCACACAATATTATTATTGCACTCGCGAACTTTTCTCCTTGCTTCCTTTTTCAAACAGAACAGTAGCTCGCTTGATAACTGGTTCATTTTGTTTTAAGCTGACAATCTTCTAAGGGTGATGATATACCGCATTAAAAAAAGCAAGACGTTATTTATCGTGTAGTTTTTATAAACCATGTAACATGCCCAAGAAAGCTTTTGATAGGTAGCGTTAACCTAAACGGGTATGTTCTCACCGACTCTCTAAATGATAATTTGCTTACCTTGCAAAGAGTTTAGGGACCACTGTATAGGTTACGTAATTATTTTCCTAGTATATGTTGACACGTGTGTATATGAAAAAGAACGATGATACGAATGTTTTGTAGATTCCAGCTAGTGGGACAGGTGGTTTTCGGGACGACAACAAAGCAGGCGTCTTGCTGTACAGCTGATCCTGAACACGCTATTTTCGCTGCCGTAAGCTGCTGTCATCTTTTCTTCGCATTGCACTGCGACACTGGTGGAGGAGCTGGGCCGCGACGTTGCCTGATGCTTCACACCCCTAGTGGGAGCCGTTCATCCAGCCCGGACGTGCCTATTGGAACCCCTGTCCATTGATTCAGTCGTCGGCTACGAGGTCTTTCTCCAGAGTTCAACCCCTCACAGAAGCGCTCTACAAGACATCTAGAAATGGCTAACACCAGCCCCCAGCCTGTACGTCTCGGTACCAGTCATCCCGCTCCATCCCAGGTAACGTTTTTTTCAATCGCTGGAGCCTGAATGCTTTGGTGGTGGTGTTCACGAAGATGTAGAAGACTGGTTAGATCACTATGACCGTGGTACGAAGATCAACCAGTGGTCTGCCGAGGAAAAGCTCGGCCGGGCCTACTTCTATTTTGATGACAGCGCTCGTACTTGGTACGAGAACAGAGAAGGCAGCCTGTCCACATGGACCGACTTTCACCAGCAGATGTTTGAAACTTTTGGCAATGTCGACAGACGTGACAGCGCCCACCATCTACTAGATCTAAGGGTCCAAAAACCCAATGAAACAATCACCATGTTCGCCGAAGACATGGCACGTTTATTTTGGAGGGCTGACCCGCAGATGACCAAAGATAGGATGTTGCGCTACCTCATGCGTGGCGTGAAAGAGCAGCTGTTCACCGAACTTCTGCGCAACCCGCCAAACACTTCATCAAAGGAGCGTCGGCTATCGAGCAGGCACTTAAACAACGCTGCCGCCAATATGAACGCTTGTGCAGTAGCCCCCCAATTCAGGCTGCCGCTGGGACGTTCGATAATCATAGCTCCTTGCGTGACACGATTAGAGAGATTGTTCGTGAAGAACTGCAAAGGTTGCGGACTCCGGTAGTGGATACATCCATGGCATCTGTCGCTCAAGTCGTCCATGACGAAATCCGGCAAGCATTCTCGACAGCTGATCCTGCCCCCGAGCAACCTCCCATGACGTACGCCGCCACCCTTCGAAGCTCCCCACCCGCTACGCCTTCATACTACCCGGCACGTACAACCGTGCCTTGGTCACCACCACAGGGGGAGACGTCGTGGCGCTCACCCATCCAGCCCCCATACGACCAGTCGTCTTCTGGCCTGCCGTGGCCTTCGTCACGTGAGAAGTCGTCACGGCATCCACAGCTTCACTGGACAGTCACCTGGCGCACTCTCGACAGGCGTCCACTCAGTTTCAATTGCGGAGGTGTGGGCCACATAGCCCGCTATTGCTGACACCACGCCAATCCGTTTCGCCCTCTCAGGCCACGGCTTGACAGTCGACATGCCAACGACTACGTATCTCGCCGTGGCGATGTCGGTTCTCAAGGACCCCTGGTGACTCGACCCCCCTTCGATGGCCTCAGTAACAATGATGACGAGAATATAACTGATTACCGGCCGGGCTTCCGACATCGACCACGCTCTCCTTCTCCTGCCCAGTCACCTTCGTTGCAGCGCCGCACTTTTGCCGATACCAGAGGAGCGAGGTCACCCATCCCGCATCGGGGAAACTGAAGGTGGTGACCGCAGGGAGTAAGGTTACAGGCTGTCAAGACGAAGAAAAAAAGCCTCCATTACTCCCACCTCAGGAAGCAGTAAAGCGGACAAGACGTAATACCGACGAATTTGTGACCCCAGGCCTTACCGTTCTTATGGATGGACAGCAAGTCAGAGCTTTAGTCGACACCGGGGCCTACTTCTCTATTATTAGTAATGACCTTGCCGTACGCCTAAACAAAGTAAACACAGCGCGGACGGGACTTCACCTAAGGACGGCAGGCGGCCAATTACTGAAGCCTCTCGGAATGTGCACAGCCCGGCTCGACATCGGTGGCTCTATTTTCGTGGCGACGTTCGTCGTTCTCGCTTCATGCTGTAAAGACTTGATTATCGGAATGGAATTCTTGAGAGAACATGGCGCCATCATCAACGTCCCTGTCAGTGTCATTACGTGTCGCAACAACAGCCCTGCTTTAGTCGATTGTTCAGAGCCGAGACATAACCCTTTACGTCTGACGGATGACGATGTGGTCGTCCCGCCACGACCGTGTGCACTTGTTTCGGTGGCAGGGGATGGGCCGTTTGACGGCGACGGTATTGCCGACCAAATAAGCTCACTGATCTTTAGCCACGGTATTTCAGTTGCTCGAGGTCTTGTCACTGTTACTGCGGGGCGCACAAACTTGCTGCTCACTAACTTCAGTGCTGAGCGCTGACACCTCCCGAGGGGTACAGTCGTCGCTTACTTTGACAATACTGTAGAAACCCAAGGCAGTTTATCGGCACTAGACGAAGCACCTCAAGAAGAATCAGTACCTAATCTTGACGTTGGTACTACGTTGTCAAGGGACGAGCGAACGAGACTTCTTGAGCTGCTATCTGATTTCCAGGTCTGCTTTTCATCGACATCACGGTTGGTCGAACGCCGATAACAAAGCATCGAATAATTACCCATGACGCAGCAAGGCCTATACACCAGAATCTTTATCTTGTGGCAGCAAAGGAACGGGAAGTTATACAGCAACAAGTCGCTAAAATGCTTGAAGATGATGTGATTCAGCCATCACAGAGCCCATGGGCATCACCTGTAGTTCTAGTTAAGAAAACGGACGGTACCCTGCGTTTTTGCGTGGACTACAGGAAGCTGAATCAAGTGACTAAGATGTGTATCCGCTTTCACGTATTGATGACTCCCTCGATAGGCTTCGAAACGCTCGCTACTTCTCTTCAATGGACCTCAGAAGCCGATATTGGCAGATCGAGGTAGACCCAAGAGATCGGGAAAAAACCGCTTTTGTGACGTCGGATGGTTTATATGAATTTAAAGTTCTGCCCTTCGGTCTGTGCTAAGCGCCCGCTACTTTTCAAAGGCTCATGGACACTGTACTTTCAAGGGTCAAAATGGAAAACCCCTTTAGTTTATCTAGACGTTGCCATAGTGTTTTCCCCAACTTTTGACGAGCATCTAAAAAGGCTAGAAGTTGTTTCACGCGCCATACGCTCCGCGGGACTCACATTGAAATCAGAGTAATGCCACTTTTGCTTTGAAGAACTGCTGTTTTTTGGTCATGTCGTCAGCTGCACCGGCGTTCGGCCTGATCCCGAAAAACTTGCGGCCGTGGCACAGTTCCCTGTACCGTCCGATGGAAAGCTGTCAGGCGCTTTCTGGGCCTATGCGCCTACTATCACCGGTTTATGACCAACTTCGCACGGATTGCATCGCCGTAAACTCGCCTCACTAAAGACGACGCCACCTCTGAGTGGAACGAGGAACAGCAAGCAGCGTTTAATGACCTCCACCAACGTCTTAAAACACCTCCAGGGCTTGCCCATTTCGACGAGCAAGCGCCAAGAATGCTTCAGACTGACGCAAGCAATGTAGACCTCGGAGCTGTGCTTGTGCAGTGGCAAGAAGACACGGAACGAGCGATCGCCCACGCAAGTAGGACGCTAACACGCGCTCAGGCCAATTATTCAACAACTGAGAAAGAATGCCTCGTCGTGGTCGGGGCAGTTATGAAATTTCACCCGTAATTGTATGGCCGCCCCTTCAAAGTTATTAGTGACCATCATTCACTCTGTTGGTTGACTAATTTAAGAGATCCAACCGGCCGATTAGTACGGTGGAGGGTGAAGTTACAATAGTTCAATATGACGGTCATGCACAAGTCAGGGAAGCGACATACGGACGCCGACTGCCTGTCTCGATCACCAGTAATGTCCGCCTCTCTTTCTGACGACGACGATTATATGACCTTCCTTGGTGTTCTCGATGCGTGCACGATTGCTCAACATCAACGAGGTGACCCTGAATCGCTTGATTTAATTAATTACATGGACGGACGTTCTTCGAGGGCACCCAGAGTCTTTGCAAGGGCATTATCGTCGTTTTTCTTACGCAATGGCGTCCTCTACAAAAGAAACTTTTCATCGATCGGAGCTCCCTATTTGCTCGTTGATAGTTCGTGCTTTCTTAAAAAAAACGATAGCCTTTCTTGGGGACTTTCAACGCAAAAACTTTAGTCTGTCTGTCTATCTGTCTGTCTGTGTGTCTGTCTGTCTGTCTGTCTGTCTGTCTGTCTGTCTGTCTGTCTGTCTGTCTGTCTGTATGTCTGTCTGTCTGTTTGTACATTTGGCTGTTCGTCCGCCCTTAGTGGTCCCCTAAACGGAATCAAAGTGGCCGAACGATACTCCAAACTTCCGACCCCTTCCGCAGCGCCCACCGATATTGCTCATAATTCAACATTCATACTTGTGCGATTGTCAATTAAAAAGCAATAATTGTGCGTGTCTGAGGCACCATAACACGTCAATATTCTATATGTGTGTCTTTTTCAAGAAAAGGCATACAGAAGTAATTCTAAGGATTGTAGCGTTTATCACGTTGCGCTTACCATGCAAGGCTTGCACGAAAAGGCAAGTGTTTTTAACGCTTTGCTGAGACTACACGGTGGTGGCAACATTCGTCGTTTTGAGTTCTACATCTTATCACCTCCGAGACGGGCGTGCAAGGCGCGCGCGCTTCGTTTTTCAAGATAACTGCCAGATAGCGCTCACGTCTCACGTGTGACGTGACTTGATGGACTTGTTCGCCTCTTCTTCACGCTCGAGGCATTCGAACGCAGTGCCTCCAGAATATCCTTAGCCGATTTTCTTGCGCAGAACATCAAATAAACGTTTTGTTCACTCTGTCTAGACGCAACACTATTGTCTTTTGGCGACATTTGCAGTGTAACATGTAGATATGGGGCCAACTTTTTTTGTTCTTTTCGTGCTTCCTCTGGGTTAGTTGGAGCCACGTGCTGCAAGTTTTCAGTTGTTTGCCGTTCTTAGTGGGGCATTCCAATTTGTAGCTGTGCCACTCAATGCTTTACCTTTGCGGTGAAACTGTGACGTTTATTTTTTGTTCGACAGTGCGTGTTTTTTATAAGAATTTTATGACAGTCACGCTGGAGTCGTTGTCGAACATGCACTTTTTGTTGAGCACGTGCTTCATGTTGAGTACTATGTTAAGTATGTTTTGGAGAATACCTCGAAGGAATTAAGTTACCCTGACGAAGCCAATACACAAAGAAATGTTAAAGTAACTTTTCAATTATAGGGTGGAGGGCAGTTGTCTTACATAAAAAATTGTATTCCGTGCCATTTTATGACATGCCGCTTTTTGGAAATCGCAATATCTGCACATAATTGAGGGTAGTCATAATCAAACAAATTTTAAGAGCGAAATTGAAACTCACCATGCATTGGCACCCAGGAAACGCGACCTTATCGGAACTGCGCGTGGCGACAAAACTTAAGTCAAGGTGAGTCTAAGAATATTAGGGTAACGAAAACAGGCAAATATTCTGTAACGCTCAAGTAGGTAGCTTATTATTTCGGTGCGTTGTCTTGCTGATGAATTCATTTTCTTATTCTCTAAACAGGCGCAAAAAAAAACCGTATCACGTATCTGCAAGAGGAAGCACTGCAGTGGACGTCGAAAGCTTGTAGCTTTCAAGAGAAAGAAACATTGATTGTTTGGTGTTCTTGCGCACAGGTCTACCCAAAGAAACAGATCAGCAGCCAGCATGAAATGCAAAGACAAGGTAATCCGCTGTAGCATGTAAGCTGACGTGCCGCTTGTAACAAAAATATTTAATCATGACTGCGTACATTCAAATTTTGTCACTTTCTTCTCACAGGTAATTATGTCCTGACGCAACAGCGACGCCGCATTTTTTTGCACACATAGTGCGTTTAGTTTTAGTTTCGTCCTCAGCAATCGATGATGCATATCTCAAAATATACACAACTTGGGAGATTTCAAAAAAAAGATACGCATGTCAGAAGTTGGCACGTAATACAACTTTTTATTGTAAGCTGGCACTCTCAAGGTGATAAGTAAAACGTTCACAAACTAGTCTTTGTTCATTAGTTTCTCCAATGTACCTTTTTACCCTCACCGACATAGAGCGTATTTGTGAAAACTGCTGGAGCGCTACTGCTATGGAAGTTTCATGGAAACGCTGTACAGTCGAAATCCTCAAGCGATTTTTGTTCATTCGCATGAGAGTTCCCTTTTCGTGAAAACATTAGGATTGGTGCCTCTATACTTAGTGAAACCAAAATTTATTTCAAGTGATTATTGTTTACCAGTTTTAAATTTCTTTGAAAGATCAAGCCTAGCAGCTTTGCACGGCTTTTTCGCCATTGCGGATGCCGAGTAAAGATCGAAATATGTCATAAGAGCGTCGCGCCAACTCGCGTGCCTTTGAGGCGTTTTGTTGCTTTATGTACTCTCCATAACAAATAGTTAGTTTTTCCCCGCCGCGGTGGTCTAGTGGCTAAGCTAATCAGCTGCTGACCCGCAGGTCGCGGGATTGAATCCCAGCTGCGGTGGCTGCATTTCCGATGGAGGCGGAAATGTTGTAGGCCCGTGTGCTCAGATTCGGGTGCACGTTAAAGAACCCCAGGTGGTTGAAATTCCCGGAGCCCTCCACTACGGCGTCTCTCATAATCATGAGGTGGTTTTGGGACGTTAAACCCCACATATCATAGAAGTGTGGCAGCTTGGGCTAGTTGGTATGGCATGAGGATAGTTATAGCGCGAGAACAAAACGACGACACAGAGACAAGAAGGACACGAAAGACACGAGCGCTCGTGTCTTTCGTGTCCTTCTTGTCTCTGTGTCGTCGTTTTGTTCTCGCGCTATAACTATCGTCATCCCACATATCAATCAGAGTTATAGTTTACCATTAGTGTGGTAGCGGAGGTTAAGGGAACGGCGTTACGGTGCAGCAAACGTTCGTGGCTGACAGCGTCTTATAGTTTAGCGGCAAAGCATTTACGTGCCCTAACTGCGATGGTGGTGCCACCTATCGGAGAGTTGAGAAGTAAGAACAGTGAAAAGGAAAAGAAAACGAGAATGTCTGCCTGTGTCACCATACCCATGAATCATTGTTACAAGTTGGCTTTAGTAATAATAAGAGTTAATAAATATGAACCACGCACTAAAAGCGAAAACATCTATTTTGCCGATTTGTTTACACCAAGAGTTGGGAAGTAAGAACAGTGAAAAGGAAAAGAAAACGATAATGTCTGCCTGTGTGACCGCATGAATCATCGTTACAAGTTTGCTTTAGTAATAATAAGAATAATATGAACCATGCACGAAAAGCGAAAACATCTATGTTGCCGATTTGTTTACACCAATCTTGTAGTTAGGTCTAGACACGTTCGAAATGGGAAGCTATATCAAAAACTGCGCCAACTTATTCGTAATACTCGCTCGTCGAAGCTAACTGAAGGCAAGCGAAGCCACTTTTAACAGTTGTTTGCTGCAAACAAAGTGAATCTTTCAACAAATACTCCAAAATCACAGCAAAGCGGGTGTCCGAGAGTACCGCCATGTTTTACGTACACTACGTACAACTGCGCTAACACGGAAGTGTTAAATCTAAAAAAAAAAAGCACGCGTACGGTAAGCGTTGCGGTTACCGTACGTATCTGGGCGTGCGCCCTTCGATCCTGCTATCATGGTGCGCCCAATTTCCCGGTAAGCCTGGTATACTATGTCTACTAACCGAGGTTTTGCGTCTCACAACGATGGTATGATCATGTGAGATGCCATAACGGAGATCTCTGAAAACTTCGACCCTTTCTTCTTTAACGTGCACTGACACCCCACAGAACACAGCTTTGTAGCATCTTTCCTCGCTCTGGGCATGGCCCTCCTATTTTTGCCCACACTTGTCTTCTGTCCATCTGTACACTTGAAACATCGTGTGCCGATGTCATTAGAGAGGTCAGCAAAAAACCACTCTCAGTGCAAAATAGGTCCTCTTTCCAAATATAAACAGCAATGGTCGCACCAATGCTTGTTGGCAGGAATGTATGGGCACATTTTGTCGCAGAAGCGATGTATGAAAAAAAAATGTTGAGGATCACTACCTCATACTTTTGTTAATGTGGGAGTGCTTTTAAAAAACTCTTCGTTGTCGAAAGGGAACGCTATAGACTTGCGCAGGGAAAGCAAAATTTTTGTTCAATGTGTTGCCTCAAAAACACCCTGCATGTGTACTGGAAGTAAAGACAACACAATCAGCCAGCAAGCTACTAACCAATAATTTCATAATTGTTTGGTCTAACTTCGAAAAAACAAATGTTTTCATGCCACTAATCCCGTTGAAAATTAAAATGTCTGAAGCCCTCCACTACGGCGTCTCTCATACTCATATGGTGGTTTTGTGACGTTAAACCTACATATCAATCACATCACGTTGAGAATATTCCTGTTTGTCTTGTTACTACGTAGTAGAGATTATCAGGGTGGGACTCATTTCAATAATATTACACGCTTTGCTGAACTCAACCGGCCAGCTCCACGTGAGAAATAATGTACCCACTAAGACATGACGATCTACTCTAGAAGTACCGCTTTAAAATGCTGGGTCATGCATACACAATAATATTGCCACGTTCCATTTCCCAAGTTTTTGTTATCGTCCCAAAACACCACACGCTTCTCAGTGCAAACGGCGCCTGTAGTTTTTGAGAAGGTTCCGGACTGTAGTAGATCATTTCGATAAGATCACGCCCACTGTGCGTACGGTACAGATTGTTCTGGAGCCAACGCAACGGCCAGCGATAACGCTAGAACATTCGACGGCAAGAGTATAAATGCCGACGCGCTTCGCCGCTTGTCAGTTGTTGATTGAAGGCTGACGCTCCGTTCGCCGCTATCAGTCCGAGACTGCTATCTGTGCGAGACTGCTGCTGTAATTAGACTTTCCGTTTACCGGGCACAGGTTCGCCCAAATAAACAGTTAAATCCCAACACGAAGTCTCCTGTCTTCGGCCACGTCCCGATCCCATGACATCTGGTGGAGGTGCTGGGTACACGGCTTGACGGGGGCGTCCGGTACATGAACGAAGCAGCAACTACCGAAGATCCTCCGACGATGACGACGCCGCGACGGAGCTTTCTGAACACAACGCCAACCAGGCAAAGCCCTGACGGCGAAAGCTCACTTACCGAAGGCGGCCTGACGACGAAACATGGAAGCAGCAGAACAAGCCGACGCAGCCATGACCCGACGCCACGCCCTAACTGTAATGCGAGTCGGCAAACTAGCGACCTCGACATTCTTATCGACGGCCACAGTGTGACCGCTCTCGTCGATACTGGAGTCGACTATTCTGTCATCAGTGGGTCGTTCGCCGCGGAGTTAAAGAAAGTTAGGACAGCTTGGAAAAGCCCTGAAATCCGCACAGCCGGAGGTCATCTCGTAACGCCTGCAGGAATATGCACAGTGAGAGTCACCATTAACGGCCGTATTTATCCTACAGACTTCGTAGTCCTACAGCGTTGCTCGAGAGATGTCATTCTTGGCATGGACTTCTTATGCCTCCATGGTGCTGTCATCAAGCTAAAAACAAAGTCGATAACGTTATCCACAGAAGAAGCACTACCGCCGCGCACGCCGTCAGGACACCATGCCTTGAATGGGCTGGAAGAACAAGTCACGGTTCCGCCTTGCTCAAGCGTCATTATTTCAGTCGGCGCTGCTAAATCACCTGACTTGGAAGGCGTCGTTGAAGGCAGTCAGCATCTGTTGGTCACCCGAAATATTTGCGTCGCAAGAGGAATGGCAGAGCTGCGGGGAGGCAAAGCAACGGTTATGCTCACAAATTTCAGCAATGAGTACAAACATGTGAACAAAGGAACAACGGTCGCATACATCGAAGAAATTGTCAAAGCCACCAGTGCTTTCGCCCTCGCCGATTCTGCGGAACCTGCTCGGAGGAACCAAGCCCCTCCCATAGCTTTCGACGTCACTCCCAGACTTCCCAACGATAAGCAAGAACAGCTCAAGGCCCTGCTCCTGCAATATGAAGATTGCTTTTCGTCGTCATCGAAAATTCGGCAGACCCCAATCACGAAACATCGCATCATAACCGAAGAAAATGCCAGACCACTCCATCAGAATCCGTACAGGGTTTCGACGCGACAACGTGAGGCCATGAAGAAGCAAGTTGATGAAATGCTGCGGGATGACATTATCCAGCCGTTCAAGAGTCCATGGGCATCCCCCGTGGTGTTAGTGAAGAAAAAGGATGGGACCCTACGTTTCTGCGTCGATTATCGCCGCCTGAACAAAATCACAAGAAAGGACGTGTATCCTCTCCCACGAATAGACGACGCACTTGATCGGCTCCATAATGCCAAGTACTTTTTGTCAATGAACCTCAAGACTGGCCATTGGCAAATCAAAGTCGACGAAAGAGACCGAGAGAAGACGGCGTTTATAACACCGGACGGCCTCTTCGAGTTTAAGGTGATGCCCTTCGGTCTTTGCTCAGCGCCTGCAACTTTTCAACGCGTTATGGATACAGTACTGGCAGGATTGAAGTGGAAGACTTGCCTTGTGTACGTGGACGACGTCGTCGTGTCTTCCTCGAGTTTCGACGAGCATCTTCGGTGCCTTGAAGCTGTACTCCAAGCCACCAAGATTTCCGGAGTCACACTGAAGCCAGAAAAGTGCAGATTTGCGTATGAGGAGCTCTTGTTTCTAGGGCACGTTATCAGCAAGTCTGGAGTTCGTCCCGATCTACGGAAAACAGCCGCCATCGCCTACTTCCCGCTGCCCACTGACAAGAAAGCCGTGCGCCGATTTCTGGGCCTGTGCGCCTATTATAGGCGGTTCGTGAAAAACTTCGCCCGCATCGCCGATCCTCTACCTAACCTTACCAAGGCCGACGTGGAGTTCAAGTGGGAAACGCCACAGGAACACGCTTTCCAGGAGCTTAAACATCGCCTCCAGACACCTCCGTTACTTGCCCATTTCGACGAATTCGCCGAGACAGAAATACATACTGACGCAAGCAGCGTAGGTCTTGGCGCCGTTCTTGTGCAGAGGGCTGACGGACTTGAAAGGGTTATTAGTTACGCCAGCCGATCACTATCCAAAGCAGAAGCAAATCATTCCACAACAGAAAAAGAGTGCCTCGCCATCATCTGGGCTACGTCGAAATTTCGCCTCTACCTCTACGGCAGGCCCTTCAAAGTTGTGAGTGACCACCACGCCTTGTGTTGGCTAGCCACCTTGAAGGACCCTTCAGGTCGCCTCGCACGATGGAGCCTGAGACTTCAAGAATATGACATTACTGTCATTTACAAGTCCGGCAAAAACACTCCGACGCCGACTGTCTCTCTCGTGTGCCTGTCGACCAACCGCTACCCGACGACCCGGATGACGACTACTTCTTGGGAACGATAACTAGCGACGACTTCGCTGAACGACAGCGGGCCGACCCGGAACTTAGGGCCCTAATAGAATACCTCGAAGGCAGGACCACCGAAGTCCCGAAGGTATTCCAGCGCGCACTTGCGTCGTTCTTTCTACGAAATGGTCTTCTACAAAAGAAAAACTTTTCACCGCTTCGAGCTAAGTACCTCCTTGTGGTGCCTTCAGCTCTGCGACCAGAACTCCTGCAGGCCCTGCACGACGATCCGACGGCAGGGCATCTCGGTGTTTTTCGCACGCTCGCGAAGATACAAGAAAGGTACTACTGGCCACGTCTTACCACCGACGTCACTCGTTATGTGAGAATATGCCGGGTCTGTCAGCGACGCAAGACACCGCCGACAAAGCCAGCGGAACTTCTGCAGCCAATTGATCCACCTTGCCGACCTTTTCAGCAGATTGGTAGGGACCTACTGGGGCCTTTCCCGACGTCGGCTTTCGGAAACAAGTGGATCGTGGTAGCTACTGACTACCTCACCCGCTACGCCGAGACAAAAGGCCCGCCAAAAGGCAGTGCATCCGAGGTAGCTAAGTTCTTCGTCAAAAATATCGTTCTACGCCACGGCGCCCCGGAGGTCCTTATCACCGACAGAGGAACGGCATTCACTGCCGACTTAACTCAAGCGATCTTTGCATACAGCCAAACAAACCACCGCCGGACGACAGCGTACCACCCACAGACCAACGGCCTCACCGAGCGGCTTAACAAGACGATCGCCGACATGCTGTCAATGTACGTCGATGTCGAACACAAGACGTGGGACGCCATTCTTCCGTATGTGACCTTCGCATACAACACGGCGGTGCAGGAGACGACGCAGATATCTCCTTACAAATTGGTCTACGGAAGGAGCCCGGCAACGACGCTCGATGCCATGTTACCCAACGTCACCGACGAAGAAAACCTCGATGTGAGCGAGTACCTTCAACGCGCCGAAGAAGCCCGACAACTTGCGCGTCTCCGTATCAAGAATCAACAGATGACCGACAGCCACCGTTACAACCTTCGACGACGCTTCGTGGAATACCAGCCCGGTGAACGTGTTTGATCGTGGACGCCGATACGCCGATGTGGACTAAGTGAAAAGCTTCTGCGACGGTACTTCAGACCGTACAGGGTGGTTCGACGTCTCGGCCCCATTTGATTACGAGGTTGTCCCCGACGGCATCGCGAACTCTCAACGACGCCGATCGCGACCTGAGGTCGTCCATGTCGGGCGCCTCAAGCCGTTTCATGCGCGTTAACAAACTGAAACAGTGTTTTTTGTATTATTGTACCTTCATCTTTAGTTAACGTGTGCTCAGATTTGGGTGCACGTTAAAGAACCCCAGGTGGTCTAAATTTCCGGAGCCCTCCACTACGGCGTCTCTCATAATCATAGAGTGGTTTTGGGACGTTAAACCCCACATATCAATCAATCATCTTTAGTTAAACCACCGGCACGATGCCTTTTTTCAGAGGGGGGCAATGCCACGTTCCATTTCCCAAGTTTTTGTTATCGTCCCAAAACACCACAGGATTCTCAGCGCAAACCGCACCTGCAGTTTTCGAGAAGGTTCCGGGCTGTAGTAGATCATTTCGATAAGATCACGCCCACTGTGCGTACGGTACAGATTGTTGTGGAACCAACGCCACCGCCAGCGATAACGCTAGAACATTCGACGGCAAGAGTATAAATGCCGACGCGCTTCGCCACTTGTCAGTTGTTGATCGAAGGCCGACGCTCCGTTCGCCGCAATCAGTCCGAGACTGCTATCTGTGCGAGACTTCTGCTATAATTGGACTTTTCATTTACCGGGCACAGGTTCGCCCAAATAAACAGCTAAATCCCAACACGAAGTCTCCTGTCTTTGGCCACGTCATGACCCCATGACAATATATAAGAGTATTGCACAGGTTATGTTTTTAAGTACTACTAAAATGAATTCATTGGGAGGACAACGTGTGAATGACTGATTTAGGGCTGTACATTCGGTTTGTAAAAAATGAACACATTTGCCATGTCGTCGTAAGCAGTGTAACTTTTCGCTTTGAAACATGCAATAACAAGACGGGTAAAACTGGGAAAAACTTTTGAAACTCCAACCAAAGTAAAGTACGTAAAAACACGTAAGGACCGAGTGGGTCGGAACCGGCTTGGTTCCTTCCTCAGGGGGGACTGTGGCGACGTTGCACCGGTGTTTTGAGGGCTCTCTGGCGGCGGTTAATGACCCCAAGTTTTGCGGTAACGTACGTGTTTTCATGCAGTTTACTTTGGTTGGAGTTAAAACAGTTTTCTCTCAGTTCACCTACCCAACCAGACAGACTACTGTTTAATGTTTACATTCAAGTCAATTGGGAAACGAAGGGATACAATAGAGAACAGGTGGCTGGGGTAACCCGCATATACATGACCTTATTCAAACGTAAAATAATGAAATCTTCAGCTTTCCTGGCTGACTATACGTACGTAGCATCTTCGTGTTAGTTTCATAGACGTAGTTTGTCGTTCTAATGGCTGTTTTCAAGATTTGCCTCAATGCAACTAATTAGAGCTTTTTACAACAGGGATTCTTCTAGTTGATGATTTTTTTTTTGCAAGTCAGAAGTTGGGCAATTCCTATTCCAATATAGTCGAAAAATATGCCACTCAAAATAGGTTTTCATGACTTTAATACACCAATACCAATTATTCTGTTTTACTCTTTTTGGACCGAATCGCTCTTATGGGCCCCAAACTAGCCAATGGCGAAAGGTCAACAGGGCGGTTGTAAAAGGATGTTAAGTTGTACTTGTTAGTACGGATTCATACTAATGAAAAGCTCGAGAAAAACAAACTGAAAGAAAAAGCATTTGCTTAGTTTCAACGCTGCATTGTCACATTCGTTTCCGCAACAAAATTTCTCCTTACCAATTACTGAAAAATATGCAGAGTTCACCAGATCAATTTCCGCATCACGTAACGCACTATACAACACATTCCTTTTTGTTACCGCTGCTGATATTTCCACGTGCACGCGCAAATATGTTTAGCATTTTCTTTTATAAGTACTGAAACCAGTCTTTGGAATAAAGTTCATTAAAAAATAACTTCATCATCTATTCAGATTTTTTTCTAATTCACTGCCCCAGTACTTGCTCTGCGATTCCTAGATTGGAAGAAAAAAAAAGCTTTGTTTCCTTTCATGTACTGTGCAGAGTTCAGCGTTTTCTTTTTCTGTTTTGTTTTCCTAATGTTTTCTTTTGCATTGTGCGTTGTTTATTTTCCTTTTACTCAATGTAGAGTGATTCACATCACTTAGAATACACCTATGTATAGAATATTTTTACACAGGTATAAATAACAGTATTTGTCATAAGGACCCCTTTCACAACTCATGTCGAGTTTTGGGGTCCTAACTGTAAAATTATCATGCACTCTACTCTATTCTTGTCATGAATAATACACTGATTGAACTTTAACAGAACAACACGAGACGAGTGCTTCTGGTGGTGAACCTTGTGTAAAAAATGAAGGAATACATTTCAATTCAATTTACTTTAAAGTTGTAGTCAGAAATTGAACTGGAGTTGTTCACTGATCATCACTTTTAATATACGATGTTGTAGCTGAGACCTAGCTTAGAAGACAAAACTCTTAGAATTCACAAAGAAGTTATTCATATAGGAAAGAAGTGTACATTTGAAGGTTCGTTTTCTTTTTTAGACAAAATAGTAATGAGAAGTAACAGGCAATGATGTCAAGAGAAGTATAGGGGATGTTTTTAGAAGTAATTGTTCTGTAAAGGTGAAGAAAGAAAAGCGGATGAAGAGATAACGTGCCACCGGTAAGATCCTAACCAAAAGCTTTTTAGACGACATAAGGTGCAAGTAAGTGTAGAAATTTGGGCATTTTGGTAGGACATAATCATTTTAAGAACAGCGCTACAGACAATCACTGAAGGAGATAGCATACAAAGTCTGTTATCCCCATCAGTAGAGCTGTCTGTTGCGCTGTTCTTATATTCACTACAAGGTGCAACATGTGAAGGGGACACACAGGCCTTCATTACTAATTTTCGCAGGGTTACGACGAGTGCCAGTTCCTGTGCTATGTGAAGAATCGCCAGACACCGTATCGATACTGCCGACCACCAGGAACCGCCTGCACGAAGGTAGTGCGCGATTGTGCGCGAGTGAGCGTACTTCTTTTGAGCGTACTTCTTTAGCAGTTTGCCGTAGTTTGTACGGCTTAACCAGGAAAACATAATCATGAACCGCACTAGAACATGAAACGTTGCGCAAACATACAAGAACAGAAGGAACACCCATAGCAGACGAGCGCAAACTATAAGCAGATGTTTATTAGAGAAAACACGAATACTTTACATGTAAAATAAATTAGCACTATCATTGCGTACTCCGGCTCTATCACGACAAAAGGTAACAACTTTTTGTTGCAGAGGCAAAGACGCGCAATTATTGCACGCGATCCCTGCGCGCACAATGTAAACAGCTTCTAGGACCCCCGTCTCCCATCTACCACCAGAGCGTCCCAAAATGTTTTTCTCGTTGGGAATTAGATGGCAGTTGCAGCCCTTTCAGTGCTCTGCCAAACTCCCTCGCGCGTTGTTGTTTACTAACAAGTTGTGTTCTCGCAAGCAACGTCCCGTTAGACCTATGCACACTTTGTTTCATGTTTGGCGAACTTCACAGATGACATCTTTTTTGCATTGGATGTACTTTGCGGCACGTCGCTTAGTGCTGAGATTCCTCGTCTCACTTAGTTTATTGACAGACAAAACTTCGACTTAAACATGACACTGGAAACAAGATTCACTGTAAGCGCTGCAACTGGCACTTACCTAACCAAAGGGTCACTGCCCGAAGACTAATAAACGGCATTAGTCTTTCCGATTCATGAATTGGTAGTGAAGTTAACGTCACTAAATTTCGCTAGATATACTTGACAAGCACGATTCATGAAATACTACAGCACATTATTGTTGAGCATATAAATACCGTAAAATTGTGCACATTTTGTCACCATGTCAACACGGGTTTCGTAAAGGTTCCTGCACGCGCCGCCGCTATGGTCTAGTGGCTAAGGTACTCGGCTGCTTACCCGCAAGTCGCAGGACCAAATCGACACTCCCGGGTAAACTTCAGGCCTGCGCGTCACGTGATGTGACGTCGACAACGTCTCATCGCGCCGGTCTACGTTGGCTGGGTGGCGGCGCCAGCTGCGAGCGCTTGCCGCGCGCGTACTCCTCACTCCAGCTAAAGCCTCCTCGATCACCTGGTCTGCATGATTTATCAGGGTAACAAAAAATACCGAATATCACGAATAGCGGCATGCATATTTATTGATCACCAGCACATGCCGTTCGAATAAACATCACAGTGCACACTGTTCTCGACCGAGAGAGACGACAGCCAGCAAAATATACTGAACTTGACGCTGAAAAGTTATCTCAACTATAAGAGGTTGACTCTGCGTATCAAATCAGAGACAAGATTGTTCTTTTGTCAAAACAGGCAGTGTCTGCGTCTCAATTGAACAAAATAAAAAAACACATTGAACGGCCAAAACATGCCCAAGCTTTGAAACATGAAAAGCTTCTATGTACATAGCAAGTAAGCGGAAAACATAATATTGCTTTATTACTGTAGTAGCGACACACAAAACCTCACATTGTACACTCAACAAAACACAAAAAGTCGCAATACCCAAAACAAACTTGTGACTAAAGAGATAGATAGGTCATGATAAATAAGTCAGACAAACAAAACTCTATGAACTTCTGCATATTTTATGAGACAAAATGCACAAAGAAAAATCACACTGCACAAGAATATAACTGCACAGGGAGTGCCCAAGAAGAACATAGACAGCTTCGAGGTACCAAACATGGATAATTCTACTGCCACAGCAGGCACTGAGATGGGTCGATCAGAAAATGAACACAAGTTGAAATGCCAAGATCACATAAAAAGATATAATAACTATGCACCACCAATTAAAAAAACTAAAACAAAGCTCACTGCACAAGTGACAGAAATATGACTAGGCATTTAGGTCAGCCCTTTGGAATAAATTGGCCTCAGTGCAATTTCACTCAAATAGGGAGAGCAAATCGCCTGGAAAATTAGTTTTCAAGAAATATTTGGGCTTTTCTGTTTTTTTTGCCTGCTGTTCTTTCCCAATGGGAAAACGGTCATTTCTGTGCCCGCAGAGATTGTTCAGCATTATATATTCGGCACATTTTGCAACCGCTGAGATGAGGAGATCATGCGTGTGCCCATTTTCGCACGTATGTATGTCTTCGAGCCTCGGCAGGCAGTCCAGCGTCGATTGCCGAACCACATTTCTTTGGTTTAACCTATGAAGAAATTGGATAGAGTTTCTTTGCGACGTAAGCTTACTAACTACAACCTCTGTATACATAACTGCTGTAATCACAAAGGCAGAGGGAAGTTTGAGGCCACCTCGATCCAGTTTCATGAGTAAGGAGTGGCTGTCCTTTTCTGTTTCAGCTTCATTAGCAGTAATGACCAAGTCTTCTTGGCAGCTCTTGCACTTGAGAACTTCGATTGCAGCGTGTGTACCGTAGCCACCAACATAACACTAGCATTTGAGCCCTGAGCTGATCGAGGTCAGCATCATGAACTTCAACACTACAAGAGGTGTCCACATCTGTGACGTTGTGTGCTTCTTCGATGCCTTTGGTCCTCACTGCTCATCCTTGGGAGGGCATTCTGGAGACGAATTCTGCCGTGTGTTTCACAAAGCTGATGAACGGATATGTGGTACTGCCCGCCAGCCATCTGTCTGTATTGTCCAAAACGACTCTCAAGGGGATTCGTTTGGACTTGCCCAAGTAGTACGTACTTGAAGTTAAGCTCACTAACGCAGTACTTCACCAATGCCAAAAGGGATTGAGCTGAGAGGCACAGGGCACTATGTGTCTCCTTGGTAAGTACCCGAGTATCACGCCCATAAACTTCCCACACGTATACCATGTGATAAAAGCACTGAGAAACCTTGCCTTTGGGTCCTCTGTATGGTCTGCCACGGGCTCTTCATAAAAAATGCGGTGATGGTAGCCTTTATTAGGCGTCTTCACATTTTCAATGCTCCACCAGCGAAAAATTACTCCTATGAAATCTGCCATTTCTGCCACATGTTGAAAATTGACTTCACCACTGCGAGCAGTCAGGGCTTCGGCTACGTGCACATTAAAAACCTGCAGCACCAGTTTCATGTCCTGCCGTTCCAAGTTGCTTAGATTCAAAGCTTTCAATGTCAAGCCATAGCCAGACTTTAGGAGTACACTTGACTCCTCTTTATTCAAATCTCTCAAATGCCTAATTGAGGCAGTCATTTTGCAGTCGAGACGAACATTATTGTTAGAGAGCTCAAAGAGTGGATAAAAAAAGCAAGTCCCAGCATTTTTTTTGTTGAGGCAGTTATTGCGTATGCATTTACACAAATGCACAACATCTTCTAGGTAAAATAATGGTCGAGATGGGTCTGCCGGATGCGGATAAAAAGGGCTTAGGTTTGGTTCTGGCAGAAACATTTTCATTGCATCTCTGTTTAGTGAGTTGTTGTCACATACAACAGCTATGACCCTGTATTCAATCTCTTCTAGGCACAAGATTACCTTCTTGTGCATGCCATGAAGATCATCACCCTGTAAAGTTTTAACAGGAAGAAGGTGCGCGACCTCCTTGAAAGCACTCGGGAGGCTTTGTATCATAAATACGTGCTCTAATGTGGTCACTTCATTTGAATTGATCTGCTGCACTGCATACGTTCCCACCCTTGTAGCCTAAGCAAGGCTTGCTATGAATCTCTTCAAGCGTTATCGTCACAGTGTGCTCATGTGGCTGCAGATGTTTGAATCTCTGGGAAACATACTGAAGAAAAGTGACACCAGAGGAATTAATTTGAGGGCACGTTTGAGCAGATGGGCACACATTCCTAATAGTGCTTGGGTGGGGCAAAGTTAGTACACTTGTTCTCAGAAATTTGTACACATGCAATGATATTGTATGCAAGATGCATGCAAACACCATCACCTGTGTGTTGTACTGAATACGTTCTGTAGAAAGCAGTAGCAGATGCTCCTTCATAAACTTTACTGCTTGTTGCTTCTTTTCACTTTGCTACCTTCTACTTTGTCTAGAAGGGAATGTATTGCAAGTGAAAGGTGGGGGCAACTTCAGTGCTCCTCAGAGAGCATGCACAGGTTGTTCGAAATTTCCAAAAACGAACTCACTTTTTGAAGTGAGTCCGGTACAACAGCGCTACCTAGGTTCTTGATTGGTGATCCTTAATAGCTGGCAGAAATTTGAAGGTTTTCAAACACTGTCAATGACACATTCAACCAAAATACACGACAGTCGATAATGTTCAAAAAACATCAAGCACTCTTCTTTATGGATCACAGTTCACTTTGGCAACACTGATACCTCTTGCAGGCGAGCCCTTCGTTCTTCGAAGGACGAAAAGCGGTCTCTCGGCTGTTCCGCTTCATATGACGCCAGTGATTTTTTCACAGCACGGGCCAGTTGGGAAGCTTTTGTCTGCTTCTCTTAGCATCAGGATTTTCTCTCGAGCTGTAATCTGGCACTTAAAGGTAAGACGGGCAGGCGGGAAATAACGTTGGCACAGATCCAGGGCGCAACCGCGGTACTTGCAGGGCGACTTCGATCACCCTCCCCATCCTTATATTCGTCTACGATGTCATCTCGGTGCATAAAGCGTCGAAATGGTTCGCACACACCTGCACAAACGAGCAAACGTTGCATAAACACATGAGAACGAACGTTTTAAAATAACTAAATGCGCTCCGATTTGCATAAGCATATTTACAGCCCGTGAGTAAAAAAATGAACATAAGCTTAGGAAGCATTTAAAAAAGTACTGCTCAAAAACTAGGTTGAAGAAATATGAAACAACATGGGAGCCTGTGGCCAACGCGCTTTAAGAGAGCTAGCGATAATGGACGGCAGCAGATGGTTTTGTGTGAACGCAGAGCAGCTGGTCTTCCCTGTTGCGAACGGAACTTTGTGGCCCATTCTCGTAGACTCTTGGTGTGCGTGCTTTGCTAGGCGCGGAAGCTACGGTATTCATATTTCTTATCATACTGCGTGTATAAGTAACGAGGAGCTAGGAACAATTAGGAGCATAACAAATGCTTACCGTGGTGCGCGAAGTAGGAACGAAATCTTTCCTAAAAATGACCAGTAGCCCCTAATTTGAGAGTGTCAACGTCTTTCGGGAAGGAAAAAACGCGTATCTTCTTTCCCGTCTTGTAGTTGCCGTTGCACTCTGGTACACAGCATCTATTTGGCATTGTTGTAGCATCTAAGCATCACGAGTGGGAAGCGACAAATATACAACAGCGTGCCACTGAACCATACCGGCCACACTGAACCAACCCGCACTGCGCTCACTGCTATTGCAGATTCCCCAAAAGTTGGCCTGCCGGAACTGACGTCATATTGCTGGGCGCGGGTCAGAAAAGTTTTGCGGGGGTGTCGATCAAATCCCGGCAGCGGCGGCTGCGTTTTCGATGGAGGCGCAAATGCTTAGGCCTGTGTGCTCAGATTTGGATGCACGTTAAAGGAGCACTGACATCAAATTTCAAGATTGATATGTTGCTATCGTTCGATCACTTGGTATGCATTGTCTTCTTGGCCAAATTTTAATTGCGTCCGTCACGTCAAAGTTATTTTATTTCGACGTCAAACAGCCTGAAAAATCTATGGAGAAAAAACGAAAAAGAGACTGCTCTGTGACATCGACACTAGTGGTACGTGTTCAGTGTGATACATTCTACAAATACCATCCTGGGTGACGACACGCTAATAACGATGACGTCGACGATCTCTGAGTGTGTTTGGTGCCGACTCCTAGCCATACTCTTACTAGTGGCTCCCATTACTGTGTTGAAGCGTGCGTGTGATTCATCGTGTCGCATCGACTGATTTGCGTTGTGCTCCACTGCGTGTGAGCACGATCATTCAGAGCTACAATACGTGCCAGAATTTCGGGCAACCACGGCGTAGTGAGAACTTGCTCGTCGAGGCAAGGAAAAGAGCGGAAAATGCATGGCGTTTTATGCCTTTCCAAGCCACGAACCTCAACGCAGCCAGTGGGTTGACTTTGTACGCTCCGATGGGCAGAGGGACTGTACGTCTAAAGGCGCGTTATACTGTGTCGGTGAAGCAGTTGGGTTTAACTGGCAGTACAAGGCCTCTTCTCGAGGCCGGGGCTATTCCTACCGTGTGCCCTGCTGCAGCAAAAAGTAGCGATTCACTAGCCAAACGTCCTCGACATGAGGTGCGTAGTTGATGTTCCTGGGCTCCAATAGTACGACAAGCACTGATAAATACATTTCATTTAACGCGGAGCTTGTCAAGCAAGGATCGTCGTGAATCGCGGAGATACCCAATTCCAGGTCACTGTCATCATCCCTTGTACGTGCGCTCCTAGCAGACGAAACGCCTGTGTGACTTCACCGTTTTTGTGAAAGCGGCATAAGCTGTGCAGCGGCCTTGACGTGGCTGCTAGGTAGCACTGCCAGCACTACAATTTGGCGGGCTTTCCACCCATTTTGAGCCGCGTACGATAGCGAATATATTGATCAACAATACAGTCACTCAGATGCGTTTTGGAACATGAATCGCTTTTAGGGAGTTGATAGCTACTCGTTGACGCGAAAATCTTGACATGAGTAAATTTGATGTCCGTGCTCTATAAAAACCCCGTGTCGTCGAAATTTTCGAGGCCCTCCACTACGGCATCTCTCATAATAATAGGGGGGTTTTGGGACGCTAAACCTCACACATCAATCAAATGTACCTGCACCGTTTGGCTACTTACCGACTTAGTACATGAATTGACATCGGCCATTAGTAATAAGAAGTTGATCGATCTTATTTTACTTTACTTTTCAAAAGCATGCGACAGGGTTTGACATCAAAATCTAATAAAAAATCCAGGTGACAATAACTGAAGGACCAATCGCAAACTGAATTAAGCATACCAGACCAAGTGGACGCAGTTTGTAAAAAATAGTCAAAACTTTGCCGCAAAAGCAAAACAATGAACACGGTCATCAACAAATTGGAAGGTCACTTACAGAATTGCAGGCAGATCAAAACGTGGCCCGCGTTTTTTACGCACAATGAACGCACGAAACGTACTCACGGGTGCAGATTAACGCGAATAAGCGTCTCAGTTGCTGTTAGCTGTGTCTCAAAAGCGCGCCCTTTTCGCAAACGGAGGCTGTGCAACGATTGAAGTGACCTTTGTGCGCCTGGTAACTACAACAGAATCATTCCGACATAACTGAAAGGATAGCAAAAGCGTACTATTCTCCCCACTGTAAGATAAGGGGGCGCGATCGAGCGTACACCTTCTTATTCTCTACGCAGGCGAAAGTACACATGAGAGATGAGAGCCGCCGATACTCATTGCGCCATCTTGCTGATAATGCTGAACACACAATAATTCACCCGCGAGATGTCTGCCAACAGCGGCAAGTGGTAGATATGAATAGCTTGCCGTTTGAACGTTCAAGGAGGTACCTATCGGTCACTCAGTGGTTAATGTGGTTTGCGATACAGAGGTGGGCTCTGTGACTGCACCTCAACGCAGCCATCTAACCCGCTAATTTTTGCGATGCAGACGATCTTCCGTATAATCACCAGCCAGCTACTGCTGACCTCGGTCCGCATCTTTGCTGGTGCGTCACCGGGGTGCGCACTGCCATGCTTCGCAGTGGCGTCAGGATGCTACCACCTGTAGCTCGTCAACAGTCGACCCGGGATGACCGTGCTGCCAGGGGAGCATTGGCTACCGGAACCCAAAGCATTGCGGATGGCCACATCATCATCGACATCAACAGCTCCGCTGCATATAAAAGCGCACCCGCCGCCGGCACCGCCCCGTGGGCTCTGTGACTGCATCTCAACGCAGCCGTCTAACCCGCTAATCTTTGTGATGCAGACGATCTTCCGTATGATCACCAGCCAGCTACTGCTGACCTCGGTGCGCATCTTTGCTGGTGCGTCACCGGGGTGCGCACTGCCAAGCTTCGCAGCGGCGTTAGGATGCTACCACCTGTCGCTCGTCAATAGTCGACCCGGGATGACCGTGCTGCCAGGGGAGCAGTGGCTACTGGAACCCAAAGCATTCTGGACGGCCACATCATCATCGACGTCAACAACTCCGCCGCATATAAAAGCGCACCCGCCGCCGGCACCGCCCCGTGGGCTCTGTGACTGCACCTCAACGCAGCCATCTAACCCGCTAATCTTTGCAATGCAGGTTAATAAATCCTACGCGCTGTTTGCACAAAAATCTAGCAATTACGTCTTGGTGCAGTTGCCGAGCCCACGGTGCTGTCTCGCCATTGCCGCCTAAAGTGTTTCCGTTATTCATTCCTTGTTGTGGTTGTCAGGAGATGTGGAAACTAACCCTGGCCCTGGCGCAAACGATGCTGTGTTGACAGAACTTCAGAAAATAGCCGCAGGCCGATCGAAAGTAATTACCGAAGTACAGAGCCTCAAATCTTAGCTAAACACTACTGATAGAACATTATTGGATTTATGCAAACAGATGACCGACCTAGAAGCACACTACCAGGCCCTTATTTCTATCCGAAACGACATTGAAAAGATGCGGGCAGACACAAGCAGCACGTCTCGCAAGATCGAGGAGTTCGAAGACCGCCTAGACGACGCGGAAAATCGATCACGTCGAAATAACCTCATCTTTTATGGCATCTCCGACTCTACTGACAGCGAAACATGGAACGATTTCGAAAAATAATTATCGATTTCTGTCATAATAATCTAGGAATAACCGTAGGACCTCATGACTTCAAAAGAGCTCATCGCTTTGGTCGTCATTCACTCGGTATAAATCGTCCCATAATCGTAAAACTCGCATGTTACAAAACAAAGGACTCGATCCTATCAAATGACCGGAAATTAAGAATTACTAACTTTAGCATTGGAGAGGACTTTTCGCTCTCCGTGCGAAACGCGCGAAAACAATTCATAGCATTTGCCAAGGCTAAATCTGCTAAGTTCTCCTTGCGGTATAAAATCCTGCACATCGGCCTGAAACATTATATTTTTAATAAATTGTCTAGCACAGTTAAAGAAATCGCAAAGCAATCGTCCCGTCACCACGTACCTACAAACCGACATTGTCCGGCACTTGTTAAACCACTCTTTTTCTGTGATATTTACTAACATCTGCAGTTTCCTTCCAAAGCGCGAACTCTTACCGAACATTGTTTTGTCATCTGGAAGCAATATACTGGTACTCACTGAAACTTGGCTCCACGATAACGTTTCGTAAAAAAACTTGTTGTAGGGCTACTTGGTAGAGCATTGCGAAAAGATAACTCGAGCGCGAAAACTTGTGTGTGTGTGTGTTTGATGCATGGGTGTGTGCGTGTGTGAGTGATCGTGTCAAGTTTTCGCGCTCGAATTAACTTTTCGCGATAACGTTTCGGACGCTGAAACTCTGACTGACTTACCCGAATTCCGCGTGTATCGTAGCGACTGAAAGTGTACTCGAGGGGGTGGTGTTCTGGTCGCAATTCACCAAGGTATATTATGTTCCGTTGTACACGTCACATGCGACATTGAATCATTATGGCTCATTTGTCATGCTCCTCCCCTAACAGTACTTCTTGGCGTTTGTTATAGGCCACCGCATACTAATCCAGACTTCTGTAGGCACCTAAACAAAAGCCTAATGCCACTTTCCCCAATGCTCGCATCCTTCTCTTTGGTGACTTCAATTACCCGAACATCGAGTGGCATAACCTAGGCATTTTCTCATTATTATGTCATGCAGGGGCTAAAAACATCATTGACGTATGTTTAAATTTTAACCTGAGTCAGTTAGTCTCGGAACCAACACGCGTTACGTAAGAAACGGCTAACATCCCAGACCTAATACTAACTAACAGTCCTGGGAACCTTTCATCTATCAGTTATCTCCCAAAAATCCGTGACCATAAAATCATACATGCCCTATTCTCATTCAGTTCCGCTCTAAAGTACACATCCGCAAAAACAATATGCCTTTACGACCGGGGAAACTACGATGCAATAACTGAAGACCTTAACACCTTTTTTTTTAGTACAAATCAAAGTTTCTCACTCGCACAGTACATAAAAACTGGTCAATATTCAAGAATAATTCAAGTGTGCTCACTAACATGTTCATTCCTAGGGTTACCTTTCATACTAATCACAATGACCCATGGTTTTCTGCACGTTTAAAACGGCTGGAAAATAAAAAGAAACGGCTGTTCCGTTCGGCCAAATACCGTGACACCCGAGTGACGGGGATAAATACTTCGAAGTTGAAAAATTATATCGAGTGAAGATCCGGAACGCCAAGCATACATTTTACCACGATGACTTACCAAAGCTACTAACCAGCAACCCCAGGAAATTTTAAATCTTCAAATAAAAAAAAAACTGATTTGGATTTGAAAGTTTTAAAACTTTCAAATCCAAAGCAGACTCACGATATCACACTGACTATATAACGTTGCACACGAACCAGTGACAGACTATGAATGTGGGGAAATATTAACAACGCATTTGCATCTGTCTTTATTTATTTTTTTTTTATTTATTCAGTGAGTACCCCCGCTTTGCTCAAAAAGGCGTTACAGCAGGGGGGTTACAGACTGGAATAAAACAATTCTTCGTTTATACAGCACACTTGCTCGTCTTGCAGCTGGTTCCAATCTCTAATGGTCATCACAAAAAAGGAATTATAAAACATGGTCGTTCTTGCACGATACTCTTTCACTTTGCGTCGGTGGTCATGTCGACTAGATATGTAGCTGGGTTCACTGAAATAGTTATGACGGTCAATCCCAGTCCGCCCATGAAAAACAGAAAAGAAAAACTTCAAACGCAGTTTTTCCTGCGTAAAGAAAGCAATTCCCAACCCAATTCAGCTTTCATAGCACTGCAGCTGTCTCTCCGCTCGTACCGCCCTAAAACAAACCGCGCAGCTCTGTTTTGTATTTTTTCAAGCTTATCAATCAAGTTCGCCTGCATCGGGTCCCACACAGGACATGCGTATTCCAAAATCGGTCTAATACATGTGAGATAGGCCGTATTTTTTAATGTTCGGGGTGCCAACCTTAGGTTCCTCTGAATGAAATTTAGAGCCCTTGCCGCTTTGCTAACAACGTGATCAACATTGGCATTCCATGAGCAATCATGCGACAAAACAACGCCAAGATATTTGCATGTTGGTTCGGTAATAACAATATGCGTATCTATGGTGTACGCCGTTACTATTGGTTTCTTTTTTTTGGAAACACGCATATGAACGCACTTTTTGGGGTTTAGCGTCATTTGCCACTTCTGGCACCACTGTACAATACAATCCAAATCGTTCTGCAAATAAGCACAGTCACCTTTGTTCTGAACCTGTCGATATAACACACAATCGTCGGCAAATAAACGCATGCGCGACGAAATACCCACAGAAATATCATTTACAAAAATAAGAAATAAGAGAGGCCCAAGGACAGAGCCTTGGGGCACGCCTGATGTAACGTTAACATAGGATGAACACTTCCCATTTAAAAGAACGCATTGACGCCTGTTCAGCAAGTAATTGGTTATCCAGATGAACACATTTGGGTCGAAATTTAGAGTCTGTAATTTAGCCAGAAGAAGGGAGTGTGACACGGTGTCAAAGGCCTTTCGAAAATCTAAAAACACGCAATCTGTTTGTCCACCTTCATCAACGTTGGAAGCCAGCTCGTGAAAGAAACTCTACAAGTTGCGTCGTACAAGAAAAACCTTTACGAAAACCGTGCTGCTCATTTATTAATACATTATTAGCAGTAAGATGGGTCAATATGTGCTTGGATAAAATGTGCTCGAAAATTTTGCATGCCACTGACGTCAATGAAATAGGTCGGTAATTTGTTACATCCTTTTTTTGAGCCACCCTTATGAACCGGAACAACATGAGAAATTTTCCAATCTTCGGGTAGTAGAGTTCCCGTTGAAAGGGATTTTGAATAAATTATATAGAGGGTAAAGAGAAATTGGCAGTGCACATCGCTTTAGAATACGAGGAGAGATGCCATCAGGACCAACTGCTTTGGATTCATCTTGGTTTTCTAGAAGAGAACATATGCCACGGACACTCAGTTCTACCGGTGGCATCAGCGGAATCGTGGTTGGGTGTGGTTTTGAAGGAACGTCAAGCTTGGGCAAGAACACAGACTGGAAATATTTGTTTAAAACAGGTAGCTTTTGCTTCCTCATCAACCACAACCATATTATTAAAGCTTAGTTCAGCCACTCCAACATGATCAGACCCACACTCTTTGATATAATGCCAGAAACACTTTGAATTAGTTTTCATTTTATTGCTGAGCCCTTCGAAATATTTAGTTTTGCGCTTTCCACACATGATTTATACTGCTCCGTTAATGCTTGTAATTCTTTCACGTGTTCACTGCTTCCAGATTTCTTTAATTTACCAAAAACCCGTCGCCTTTTCCGGATTAATCTCAAAATACCGGACGTCATCCATGGCTTCTTGCGTTTACGAAGCTCTCCGGCTTGTTTCGCAGGTATATACTTATCTACGAGTGCTAACAACTTGTCCTTAAAGCTAAGCCATAAATCATTCATACTGTAGTGTTCAGATAGGCATTCAAACACGGGCAAATAATCTTCTAGCTTTTCAACTATTCTTGTGTAGTCACCCCTACTGAACAGAAAAACCTTTCTTGCCGCACTATTTGAGGTGTTTTTACATTCTTTTTTGATTTCTGCAACAACAGCCATGTGGTCGCTGATTCCTGGAATAACATTGACATTATTCACCAAACTGGGTGAATTTGAGAACACAAGGTCAAGAAGGTTATTATTTCTAGTTGGGCAAGTAACAAACTGGGTAAGGCCGTAGTTGTCTATTATATTTTTCATTTCTATGTTTGTGCGGCACCCAGTGCCTCTTACGCATATTCCATCATGCCATTCTAAGTCTGGCAAATTAAAGTCTCCAGCAAGAAGGAATGTTCGGTTTGAAACTTCCGAGATAATCTCATTTAACGACTGAAGTGTTTTGTAGTCCGAGTTTGGGGGTCGATAAAATGCACCTACAGCGAATGAAGAATTATCATCTAGGGTAATCGTGCACCACACAGATTCAATATCGCACTGAATGTCGAGGGCAGCAGATTTCAAAGAACTTCGCACAAGTAAGAATACACCGCCCCCCATGGCTTGGTCTATCTTTGCGGTACGCGACAAAGTCACTTGGAAATACTTCACAGTCGCTGATATCACGGTGCAGCCACGATTCCGTTCCGATAACTACGTCAGCTTTAACAGACTCGATAAGCCCCGCCAATTCGTCCGTCTTTTTCGTTATGCTTCTACAATTTATTAAAACAGCGACGAAGCTGTGTCGGGCGTGTTTTTTTTTTCAAGTGCGCGTCATTTTTTTCGCAATGGAACGACTTCCTTCTTCTCGTCATCCCATACGTACGTTTTTCCATCAAGGGAAAGCCTCTCAAAGTTCAGTCTTACTTTTGTGCTCTCACTTTTGTGGGCTTTACCGTATTCCCATAACCGCTTTCGCACTTCCCGAGTAGCTGGCGCAAAATCCTGATCAATGCTGAAACCTGACCCCTTCAATTTTTTTGCGTTGGACAAAATTTCTTGCCTTTCTTTGTACGAAGCGAAATTTGCGATGATAGTCGCTTTTTTGTTCTCGGTATACACCAATGCGATGTGCCCTTTCTAACGATGCCACCTCGATTCCAAGCTTGTCACCAACGATTTTTTTATCAATTCCTGGGATTCGTCCCATGTTTCTTTTTTATTGTCATCTACTCCATAAACAAAAGGTTTTGTCTACGACTTATGTTTTCCAGGTCAACGTTTTTAGCCTGCAATTCCTCAACTCCTTTCTGCAGAATCGAAATGTTATCCTTATGCTCTGTAACTATTTTGCCTAAGTCTTCGACTTGCTTCTTAGTTGCTCCAAGGCTGTCCTTTATGTCCGCTATCATTCCCTCATGCTTCGCCGAATCCGGGATTTCAATAGAATGTAGCTTATTTAGGATTTCAGTCTGCCCTTTTTGCAGGCTTTGTAAGATATCCATTTCAACAGATATCCATTTACTCAAGAACTTGACGCCACCTTCACAGTCACCATCAGTTAACATCGAAGCATTCATGCCAAATATCTCGTTTTTTGAAGAAGGCATTGCGTCCGTAATCGATAACATGAAGCTTTCATCATCAGCCGGTATAGACTCAATTAATTCTAAGCTACTGAAGAATGCTAAAATCGCCCCGCCGCGGTGGTCTAGTGGCTAAGGTACTCGGCTGCTGACCCGCAG
>WOVY01014231.1:0-21776 GCA_013436015.1 Rhipicephalus annulatus | reverse complement strand
TCAGATAGTTGACGGGTGAGGTGCGCTCGATGATACGGTAGGGGCCTTCGTATTTGGGACGTAGCTTGGAAGAGAGGCCAGCTGCAGATGTCGGGATCGAGAGCCATACAAGCGCACCAGGAAGGAACGTGGGCTCAGAAGTGGTGGAGCCATCACGAATACTCTTCTGCCGCTCTTGCTCTTGCGTTGTAAAAGTCTTGGCAAGCTCGCGACACTCTTGAGCAAGCCTGGCTGTCTCGGAAATCGGTGTACACTCAGATGGGTCCGGCGTGTACGGGAGTATCGTGTCCATGGTGTGCGACGGGTGCCTTCCGTAAGGCAAGTAAAAAGGTGAAAAACCAGTCGTGCTCTGAGGGGCGGTGTTGTAGGCGTAGGTGACGAAGGGCAGTATATTATCCCAATTAGTGTGGTTGGCAGCGACGTACATAGAAAGCATGTCGCCGAGGGTGCGGTTAAAGCGTTCGGTGAGGCCATTCGTCTGTGGGTGGTAAGCAGTAGTTTTGCGGTGGACAGAATGGCACTCCGTCAGAATGGCTTCGACGACTTCCGACAAGAAGACACGGCCTCGATCGCTGAGAAGCTCTTGAGGTGGTCCGTGGCGCAGTATAAATCGATGCAGCACGAAGGACGCAACATCGCGCGCAGTAGCCGCAGGGAGAGCGGCGGTTTCGGCGTATCGCGTTAAATGATCAATGGCAACGATGGCCCAGCGGTTACCAGCCGACGTCAGGGGAAGTGGTCCATACAAATCGATACCTACGCGCCCAAAGGGACGGTCAGGGCAAGGTAACGGTTGCAGACCGCCGTGCGACATGTGGGCTGACGGTTTACGGCGTTGGCAAGTGAGGCAAGAGCGAACGAACTGCTGCACATAGCGGTACATGCCGCGCCAAAAGTAGCGTTGTCGAATGCGATGGTAGGTCTTGAATACCCCAGAGTGCGCGCATTGCGGATCTGAATGGAAGGATTCACATATTTCTGACCGCAGACTGCGGGGTATCACGAGTAACCACTGCCGGCCGTCGGCGTCGTAATTGCGTCGGTGTAGAATGGCCGTCACGGATGGTGAAATGGCGAGCTTGACGACGCAAGGCACGCGTGGATGGCGTTGCGGATGGATCAGAGAGCATGTCGATGAGCGTGCCGATCCAATTATCCTGTCGCTGTTCGGTAGCGATGATGTCAACATCAATGGCAGAAACAGCAGCCGTGGATACTGAGCAGAGCACATCACCTTCAGGCAGAGGGGAGCGCGAGAGAGGGCGTCGGCGTCAGCATGCTGGCGTCCGTTGCGGTACAGCACGCGGATTTCGTAGTCTTGTAAGCGAAGAGCCCAACGGGCGAGACGGCCTGAGGGATCCTTCAATGATGAAAGCCAGCATAGTGCATGATGGTCGGTGACGACATCGAATGGGCGACCATACAATAAGGTCGAAACTTTGTAAGAGCCCAGACGATCGCCAGGCACTCTTTTTCCGTGACGGTGTAGTTTTTCTCGGCTCTCGTGAGCGTACGGCTTGCATATGCTACGACATATTCAGGGAATCCGGGTTTTCGCTGCGCCAGGAGAGCGCCGAGGCCTACACCGCTGGCGTCTGTGTGCACCTCCGTTGGGGCTGTAGGGTCGTAGTGGCGTAGAATGGGAGGCGACGTCAACAAATGGCGGAGCTTCGCGAACGCGTCGTCGCACTCGGATGACCATGAATTGAAGGGCCCGTTACTTCCAAGGAGCTTCGTCAGCGGTGATATGATCGTGGCAAAATTTCGTATGAAGCGTCGGAAGTATGAGCACAGGCCCACGAAACTACGCAGTTCTTTGACAGATGCAGGTTTGGGGAATTCGGCCACGGCCTGAAGCTTGGCAGGATCAGGAAGAATGCCGTCTTTGGACACGACATACCCCAGTATGGTGAGTTGCCGTGCTGCAAAGCGGCACTTTTTCAGATTTAGTTGCAAGCCGGCATTGCTCACACGTGCGAAAACTTCTTTCAGACGTTGGAGATGCGTGGAGAAATCCGGAGCAAAGACAATGACATCGTCGAGGTAACACAAGCACGTGTACCATTTCAAGTTGCGCAGAACGGTGTCCATCATGCGCTCAAAGGTCGCAGGTGCATTACATAGACCAAACGGCATGACGTTGAACTCGTACAAGCCGTCTGGCGTGATAAAGGCGGTCTTTGGTCGAGCGTCGTCAGCCAAGGGTACTTGCCAGTACCCCGAGCGCAGATCGAGAGAAGAAAAAAAATCGGCTCCATGAAGGCTGTCAATCGCGTCATCGATGCGTGGCAGTGGATAAACGTCCTTGCGAGTGATCTTATTAAGCCGTCTGTAGTCCACACAGAACCGCACAGAACCGTCTTTCTTCGCAACAAAAACAACAGGAGACGCCCATGGACTGTCCGACGGCCGAATAACATCGCGTCGAAGCATATCGTCAACCTGATCATTAATTACTCGACGTTCAGCAGGCGACACGCGATATGGACGTTGCCGTAAAGGTTGATGGGCACCAGTGTCGATGCGATGCGTAACAACGGAAAGTGCGACCGAGAGAACTTCGCCCGACATCGAAAGATGAACGATATTCTTGCAACAGGTCCAGAAGTTGGGAACGCTGTACGGCCGTAAGGTTGTCAGCGATGGAGGGGCGAAATACATCAGCAGATGACGAATCAGAAGTGGAAACAGCATTGATGGTACACGACCTGGGACCGCGCGTGTCATCGGGTACGTCCAAGACTTGTGCGTCGTCGACTGGTTCCACTCTGCCGAGACATTCTCCTCGAAGCAAGGTAACAGCATACGGGGACGGGTTGGTTACAAAAATAGCAGTGTTGCCCTGGTTGACCTGCACGGTCGCGAAAGGTACTAGCAACCCTCTCCTGCTGAAAGCGCGGTCAGATGGCGAAACAAGTCCAATGGTGTCGGAGAGACCAGCGCAGTAGACAGACACAGCCGTCGTCGAGTTTGGAGGCACTGTTGTGTCGTCTTTCGTTAGAATCTTGCTCAGTGTCGGCGGACTGTCTTCTGGCGTCAAATGCGAGAAGGGTGAGAGCTCAATTTCGGCGGCGGCACAATGGATGACGGCGTCATGGCGGGAGAGAAAGTCCCAACCCAGGATGACGTCATGAGAGCATGCCTGAATGACGATGAACTGGGCGACATACAGAACGTCCTGGATGACAACGCGAGCTGTGCACCCTGCTGTAGGATAAATGCGGTGCAAACTTGCAGTACGGAGGGATAACCCAGAAAGTGGCGTCGTCACTTTTCGAAGTAAGCGGCAGAGTTTTTCGTCCATAACTGATACGGCAGCTCCAGTGTCAATAAGCGCCGATGCACAAACACCGTCCACAAACACGTCAATGACATTCGAGAGCTGCTCTGAGGGCTTTCACATTGCGATAGCGTCGCAGTCCTTGCCTCGGGGACTGCGGCGACTAGTTTTCCCGCTCATGAGCTGCCGCACTTGGCCGCATGGGGGACAGGGAACGACGTCGTGGAGACGGCGATCGTCGAGATGGACCTGGGCGAGATCGAGGTGGCATAGACGGCGGTTCGTCGCGATAAGGACGGCTGAGTTGGCCAGCAACAGGTGAAGAAATTGGAGCCGGCTGTACGCGATGGCAATAACGGGCCACGTGACCGGCGTAACCGCAGGCAAAGCAAATGGGCCGGTTGTCAGATGTGCGCCATCGGGTCGCCGGGGTAGGTCTTGTCCATGACGCAAGAGCCGATGGACGGAACGGTGGCTGGAAAGGCTGCAGGGGGTGCTGGAGCTGAGTCTGAGAGGTCACGTCAACATACGTAGCCGGCACACCCGCTGCAAAGGATGGAGGTCGTGCAGCAGCTTCGGCGTAAGTCATTGGGGCGGGCGCTTGAACGACTGGAGGCGGCCTGGCGACCACTTGGGCGTAACTTGGGGGTACAGGAGCCGGAATCTGTTGTGGGTGGTACGCAGGCATGACCTCCGCTATTTCCTGCTCAATCGCTCGGCGGATGGGGGGGGAAATGGTAGTGGCCGATTGTTGAGCAGCCGGTGGGTGGGCAAAGGGCAGGAGAGAGAACTGCCGTGCGATTTCCTCACGTATGAAGGACTTGAGGTCTGCCAGGAGTGCCACCTGGTCACAGCTCGCCTCCAAGCCTGCAAGCCCTGCATCTCGGGGTGTGGAGCGACGAGTCATCGAACGCTGCCGGCGGAGCTCCTCGTAGCTCTGGCACAGCGTGATGACCTCAGCTACTGTGCCTGGGTTTTTGGCAAGCAGCATCGTGAAGGCATCATCGGCAATGCCCTTCATGACGTTCCGGATCTTGTCTGATTCGGACATGCTGTCGTTGGATTTCTTGCATAGGTCCAGGACGTCCTCAATGTAACTGGTGAATGATTCACCAGCCTGCTGAGCGCGTTCGCGTAAGCGCTGCTCAGCTTGCAGCTTACGAACGGCAGGGCGGCCAAAAACGTTGGTGATAGCGGTCTTAAAATCGGACCAGGTTGCGAAATCAGACGCGTGGTTGTTATACCACATGCCGGCCACACCCGCGAGGTAGAAAACCAGGTTGCCGAGTTTACCTGCCTCGTCCCAATGATTGGGGACGCTGACGCGTTCGTACATGGCGAGCCAGTCCTCGACGTCGGTGCCATCCGCGCCGGTGAAGACAGGTGGGTCGCGGATGCGGGGGACACCGGAACATGGCGTCGGCGCAGGAGGAAGCGTTTGCTGGGCGGCGTCTTGTTGCATGGTTGAAGGCACGGTACGGGATCTAAGCTCCAAGGGCATCGAATGTGAACCGATGATGTTTGAAGGGCACAGCACTCTCCACCAAAATGTTAAGGCGTTTATTAGCCGGTCCACAGTGAGCAAGCACAAAGCACAATGGCGACAGTAACGGCCAAGCACGGGCTCTCAGCGCGAGCGGCGTCCTTGTTGGGTAGCCCCACTAGAAGGTACTCAAGAGTTCGACCCATTTCAGCGTTCGGAGGCTTCGCTACAGCTACTTTACAATGCTTTCTGCAACATTACGACGGTTTCATTCGCTTTCACATTAGATATCGCTGTTTCCGACTTGTAATGGTGAAAAACACTGCATCTCACTAGGTGACAGCGTTTAATGCGGTTTTATGACGGTTCATAACTTAACCCAACCAAACCTTCGCACTTGTATCTAAAAACGCTCTATTACACTGTTTCCTTCACAATTACGATATTTGCATGACCTCACAGTTTTTAACCAACTTAGTACAGTACAGAACGCTGTATCTCGCTCAATTACATCGTTGTTTAAGGTTTCACGATGCTTGCATGCGCTTTCATAGCAGTTTCGCACTTGTAACGGTACAAGACGCAGTATCTGGCTTGTTCATGCCGTTTTGTGTGCTTTCACAATGTTTCACCTATGGCAGGTTCGTACTCGCAACAAAACAACACTATCTCGTTAGATGACGTCGTTTTTGGTGGTTTCACGACGCTACCTAGATTAAAATAACCTAACCTGACCTAACCTAACCTTAACACTTCTATCGTTAGAAAACGTTTTACTCGCTACTTTACAATGCTTTCTGCAACATTACGACGGTTTCATGCGCTTTCACATTAGATATCGCTGTTTCCGACTTGTAATGGTGAAAAACACTGCATCTCACTAGGTGACAGCGTTAATTGCGGTTTTATGACGGTTCATATCTTAACCTAACCAAACCTTCGCACTTGTATCTAAAAACGCTCTATTACACTGTTTCCTTCACAATTACGATATTTGCATTACCTCACAGTTTTTCACCAACTTAGTACAGTACAGAACGCTGTATCTCGCTCAATGACATCGTTCTTTACGGTTTAACGATGCTTGCATGCGCTTTCATAGCAGTTTCGCACTTGTAACGGTACAAGACGCAGTATCTGGCTTGTTCATGCCGTTTTGTGTGCTTTCACAATATTTCATCTATCGCAGGTTCGTACTCGCAATAAAACAACACTATCTCGTTAGATGACGTCGTTTTTGGTGGTTTCGCGACGCTACCTAGCTTAACCTAAACCTAACCTTCACACTTCTATCGTTAGAAAACGTTTTAATCGCTACTTTACAATGCTTTCTGCAACATTACGACGGTTTCATTCGCTTTCACATTAGATATCGCTGTTTCCGACTTGTAATGGTGAAAAACACTGCATCTCACTAGGTGACAGCATTTAATGCGGTTTTATGACGGTTCATAACTTTACCTAACCAAACCTTCGCACTTGTATCTAAAAACGCTCTATTACACTGTTTCCTTCACAATTACGATATTTGCATGACCTCACAGTTTTTCACCAACTAAGTACAGTACAGAACGCTGTATCTCGCTCAATTACATCGTTCTTTAAGGTTTCACGATGCTTGCATGCGCTTTCATAGCAGTTTCGCACTTGTAACGGTACAAGACGCAGTATCTGGCTTGTTCATGCCGTTTTGTGTGCTTTCACAATGTTTCACCTATGGCAGGTTCGTACTCGCAACAAAACAACACTATCTCGTTAGATGACGTCGTTTTTGGTGGTTTCACGACGCTACCTAGCTTAAACTAACCTAACTAACCTAACCTTAACACTTCTATCGTTAGAAAACGTTTTACTCGCTACTTTACAATGCTTTCTGCAACATTACGACGGTTTCATGCGCTTTCACATTAGATATCGCTGTTCTCCGACTTGTAATGGTGAAAAACACTGCATCTCACTAGGTGACAACGTTTAATGCGGTTTTATGACGGTTCATATCTTAACCTAATCAAACCTTCGCACTTGTATCTAAAAACGCTCTATTACACTGTTTCCTTCACAATTACGATACTTGCATGACCTCACAGTTTTTCACCAACTTAGTACAGTACAGAACGCTGTATCTCGCTCAATGACATCGTTCTTTAAGGTTTCACGATGCTTGCATGCGCTTTCATAGCAGTTTCGCACTTGTAACGGTACAAGACGCAGTATCTGGCTTGTTCATGCCGTTTTGTGTGCTTTCACAATATTTCACCTATCGCAGGTTCGTACTTGCAATAAAACAACACTATCTCGTTAGATGACGTCGTTTTTGGTGGTTTCACGACGCTACCTAGCTTAACCTAACCTAACCTAACCTAACCTTCACACTTCTATCGTTAGAAAACGTTTTAATCGCTATGTTAAGGCGTTTATTGCTGGTCCACAGTGAGCAAGCACAAAGCACAATGGCGACAGTAACGGCCAAGCACGGGCTCTCAGCGCGAGCGGCGTCCTTGTTGGGTAGCCCCACTAGAAGGTACTCAAGAGTTCGACCCATTTCAGCGTTCGGAGGCTTCGCTACAATTACCCCGGGGTCGAAGAGGGAGCCGCCTGGCGACCTAACAGCTCGTTACTATGAGCGGGTCATAATAAGCCTTCAGGCGCTCCACGTTGACGATGTCTCGCCCACGGCGGCGCATGTCCGAAGTTTGTTCAGCGGGTTCGATCAGATAGTTGACGGGTGAGGTGCGCTCGATGATACGGTAGGGGCCTTCGTATTTGGGACGTAGCTTGGAAGAGAGGCCAGCTGCAGATGTCGGGATCGAGAGCCATACAAGCGCACCAGGAAGGAACGTGGGCTCAGAAGTGGTGGAGCCATCACGAATACTCTTCTGCCGCTCTTGCTCTTGCGTTGTAAAAGTCTTGGCAAGCTCGCGACACTCTTGAGCAAGCCTGGCTGTCTCGGAAATCGGTGTACACTCAGATGGGTCCGGCGTGTACGGGAGTATCGTGTCCATGGTGTGCGACGGGTGCCTTCCGTAAGGCAAGTAAAAAGGTGAAAAACCAGTCGTGCTCTGAGGGGCGGTGTTGTAGGCGTAGGTGACGAAGGGCAGTATATTATCCCAATTAGTGTGGTTGGCAGCGACGTACATAGAAAGCATGTCGCCGAGGGTGCGGTTAAAGCGTTCGGTGAGGCCATTCGTCTGTGGGTGGTAAGCAGTAGTTTTGCGGTGGACAGAATGGCACTCCGTCAGAATGGCTTCGACGACTTCCGACAAGAAGACACGGCCTCGATCGCTGAGAAGCTCTTGAGGTGGTCCGTGGCGCAGTATAAATCGATGCAGCACGAAGGACGCAACATCGCGCGCAGTAGCCGCAGGGAGAGCAGCGGTTTCGGCGTATCGCGTTAAATGATCAATGGCAACGATGGCCCAGCGGTTACCAGCCGACGTCAGGGGAAGTGGTCCATACAAATCGATACCTACGCGCCCAAAGGGACGGTCAGGGCAAGGTAACGGTTGCAGACCGCCGTGCGACATGTGGGCTGACGGTTTACGGCGTTGGCAAGTGAGGCAAGAGCGAACGAACTGCTGCACATAGCGGTACATGCCGCGCCAAAAGTAGCGTTGTCGAATGCGATGGTAGGTCTTGAATACCCCAGAGTGCGCGCATTGCGGATCTGAATGGAAGGATTCACATATTTCTGACCGCAGACTGCGGGGTATCACGAGTAACCACTGCCGGCCGTCGGCGTCGTAATTGCGTCGGTGTAGAAGGCCGTCACGGATGGTGAAATGGCGAGCTTGACGACGCAAGGCACGCGTGGATGGCGTTGCGGATGGATCAGAGAGCATGTCGATGAGCGTGCCGATCCAATTATCCTGTCGCTGTTCGGTAGCGATGATGTCAACATCAATGGCAGAAACAGCAGCCGTGGATACTGAGCAGAGCACATCACCTTCAGGCAGAGGGGAGCGCGAGAGGGCGTCGGCGTCAGCATGCTGGCGTCCGTTGCGGTACAGCACGCGGATTTCGTAGTCTTGTAAGCGAAGAGCCCAACGGGCGAGACGGCCTGAGGGATCCTTCAATGATGAAAGCCAGCATAGTGCATGATGGTCGGTGACGACATCGAATGGGCGACCATACAAATAAGGTCGAAACTTTGTAAGAGCCCAGACGATCGCCAGGCACTCTTTTTCCGTGACGGTGTAGTTTTTCTCGGCTCTCGTGAGCGTACGGCTTGCATATGCTACGACATATTCAGGGAATCCGGGTTTTCGCTGCGCCAGGAGAGCGCCGAGGCCTACACCGCTGGCGTCTGTGTGCACCTCCGTTGGGGCTGTAGGGTCGTAGTGGCGTAGAATGGGAGGCGACGTCAACAAATGGCGGAGCTTCGCGAACGCGTCGTCGCACTCGGATGACCATGAATTGAAGGGCCCGTTACTTCCAAGGAGCTTCGTCAGCGGTGATATGATCGTGGCAAAATTTCGTATGAAGCGTCGGAAGTATGAGCACAGGCCCACGAAACTACGCAGTTCTTTGACAGATGCAGGTTTGGGGAATTCGGCCACGGCCTGAAGCTTGGCAGGATCAGGAAGAATGCCGTCTTTGGACACGACATACCCCAGTATGGTGAGTTGCCGTGCTGCAAAGCGGCACTTTTTCAGATTTAGTTGCAAGCCGGCATTGCTCACACGTGCGAAAACTTCTTTCAGACGTTGGAGATGCGTGGAGAAATCCGGAGCAAAGACAATGACATCGTCGAGGTAACACAAGCACGTGTACCATTTCAAGTTGCGCAGAACGGTGTCCATCATGCGCTCAAAGGTCGCAGGTGCATTACATAGACCAAACGGCATGACGTTGAACTCGTACAAGCCGTCTGGCGTGATAAAGGCGGTCTTTGGTCGAGCGTCGTCAGCCAAGGGTACTTGCCAGTACCCCGAGCGCAGATCGAGAGAAGAAAAAAAATCGGCTCCATGAAGGCTGTCAATCGCGTCATCGATGCGTGGCAGTGGATAAACGTCCTTGCGAGTGATCTTATTAAGCCGTCTGTAGTCCACACAGAACCGCACAGAACCGTCTTTCTTCGCAACAAAAACAACAGGAGACGCCCATGGTCTGTCCGAGGGCCGAATAACATCGCGTTGAAGCATATCGTCAACCTGATCATTAATTACTCGACGTTCAGCAGGCGACACGCGATATGGACGTTGCCGTAAAGGTTGATGGGCACCAGTGTCGATGCGATGCGTAACAACGGACGTGCGACCGAGAGAACTTCGCCCGACATCGAAAGATGAACGATATTCTTGCAACAGGTCCAGAAGTTGGGAACGCTGTACGGCCGTAAGGTTGTCAGCGATGGAGGGGCGAAATACATCAGCAGATGACGAATCAGAAGTGGAAACAGCATTGATGGTACACGACCTGGGACCCGCGCGTGTCATCGGGTACGTCCAAGACTTGTGCGTCGTCGACTGGTTCCACTCTGCCGAGACATTCTCCTCGAAGCAAGGTAACAGCATACGGGGACGGGTTGGTTACAAAAATAGCAGTGTTGCCCTGGTTGACCTGCACGGTCGCGAAAGGTACTAGCAACCCTCTCCTGCTGAAAGCGCGGTCAGATGGCGAAACAAGTCCAATGGTGTCGGAGAGACCAGCGCAGTAGACAGACACAGCCGTCGTCGAGTTTGGAGGCACTGTTGTGTCGTCTTTCGTTAGAATCTTGCTCAGTGTCGGCGGACTGTCTTCTGGCGTCAAATGCGAGAAGGGTGAGAGCTCAATTTCGGCGGCGGCACAATGGATGACGGGCGTCATGGCGGGAGAGAAAGTCCCAACCCAGGATGACGTCATGAGAGCATGCCTGAATGACGATGAACTGGGCGACATACAGAACGTCCTGGATGACAACGCGAGCTGTGCACCCTGCTGTAGGATAAATGCGGTGCAAACTTGCAGTACGGAGGGATAACCCAGAAAGTGGCGTCGTCACTTTTCGAAGTAAGCGGCAGAGTTTTTCGTCCATAACTGATACGGCAGCTCCAGTGTCAATAAGCGCCGATGCACAAACACCGTCCACAAAACACGTCAATGACATTCGAGAGCTGCTCTGAGGGCTTTCACATTGCGATAGCGTCGCAGTCCTTGCCTCGGGGACTGCGGCGACTAGTTTTTCCCGCTCATGAGCTGCCGCACTTGGCCGCATGGGGGACAGGGAACGACGTCGTGGAGACGGCGATCGTCGAGATGGACCTGGGCGAGATCGAGGTGGCATAGACGGCGGTTCGTCGCGATAAGGACGGCTGAGTTGGCCAGCAACAGGTGAAGAAATTGGAGCCGGCTGTACGCGATGGCAATAACGGGCCACGTGACCGGCGTAACCGCAGGCAAAGCAAATGGGCCGGTTGTCAGATGTGCGCCATCGGGTCGCCGGGGTAGGTCTTGTCCATGACGCAAGAGCCGATGGACGGAACGGTGGCTGGAAAGGCTGCAGGGGGTGCTGGAGCTGAGTCTGAGAGGTCACGTCAACATACGTAGCCGGCACACCCGCTGCAAAGGATGGAGGTCGTGCAGCAGCTTCGGCGTAAGTCATTGGGGCGGGCGCTTGAACGACTGGAGGCGGCCTGGCGACCACTTGGGCGTAACTTGGGGGTACAGGAGCCGGAATCTGTTGTGGGTGGTACGCAGGCATGACCTCCGCTATTTCCTGCTCAATCGCTCGGCGGATGGGGGGGGAAATGGTAGTGGCCGATTGTTGAGCAGCCGGTGGGTGGGCAAAGGGCAGGAGAGAGAACTGCCGTGCGATTTCCTCACGTATGAAGGACTTGAGGTCTGCCAGGAGTGCCACCTGGTCACAGCTCGCCTCCAAGCCTGCAAGCCCTGCATCTCGGGGTGTGGAGCGACGAGTCATCGAACGCTGCCGGCGGAGCTCCTCGTAGCTCTGGCACAGCGTGATGACCTCAGCTACTGTGCCTGGGTTTTTGGCAAGCAGCATCGTGAAGGCATCATCGGCAATGCCCTTCATGACGTTCCGGATCTTGTCTGATTCGGACATGCTGTCGTTGGATTTCTTGCATAGGTCCAGGACGTCCTCAATGTAACTGGTGAATGATTCACCAGCCTGCTGAGCGCGTTCGCGTAAGCGCTGCTCAGCTTGCAGCTTACGAACGGCAGGGCGGCCAAAAACGTTGGTGATAGCGGTCTTAAAATCGGACCAGGTTGCGAAATCAGACGCGTGGTTGTTATACCACATGCCGGCCACACCCGCGAGGTAGAAAACCAGGTTGCCGAGTTTACCTGCCTCGTCCCAATGATTGGGGACGCTGACGCGTTCGTACATGGCGAGCCAGTCCTCGACGTCGGTGCCATCCGCGCCGGTGAAGACAGGTGGGTCGCGGATGCGGGGGACACCGGAACATGGCGTCGGCGCAGGAGGAAGCGTTTGCTGGGCGGCGTCTTGTTGCATGGTTGAAGGCACGGTACGGGATCTAAGCTCCAAGGGCATCGAATGTGAACCGATGATGTTTGAAGGGCACAGCACTCTCCACCAAAATGTTAAGGCGTTTATTAGCCGGTCCACAGTGAGCAAGCACAAAGCACAATGGCGACAGTAACGGCCCAAGCACGGGCTCTCAGCGCGAGCGGCGTCCTTGTTGGGTAGCCCACTAGAAGGTACTCAAGAGTTCGACCCATTTCAGCGTTCGGAGGCTTCGCTACAGCTACTTTACAATGCTTTCTGCAACATTACGACGGTTTCATGCGCTTTCACATTAGATATCGCTGTTTCCGACTTGTAATGGTGAAAAACACTGCATCTCACTAGGTGACAGCGTTTAATGCGGTTTTATGACGGTTCATACTTAACCTAACCAAACCTTCGCACTTGTATCTAAAAACGCTCTATTACACTGTTTCCTTCACAATTACGATATTTGCATGACCTCACAGTTTTTCACCAACTTAGTACAGTACAGAACGCTGTATCTCGCTCAATGACATCGTTCTTTAAGGTTTCACGATGCTTGCATGCGCTTTCATAGCAGTTTCGCACTTGTAACGGTACAAGACGCAGTATCTGGCTTGTTCATGCCGTTTTGTGTGCTTTCACAATATTTCACCTATCGCAGGTTCGTACTCGCAATAAAACAACACTATCTCGTTAGATGACGTCGTTTTTGGTGGTTTCACGACGCTACCTAGCTTAAACTAACCTAACCTAACCTAACCTAACCTTCACACTTCTATCGTTAGAAAACGTTTTACTCGCTACTTTACAATGCTTTCTGCAACATTACGACGGTTTCATGCGCTTTCACATTAGATATCGCTGTTTCCGACTTGTAATGGTGAAAAACACTGCATCTCACTAGGTGACAGCGTTTAATGCGGTTTTATGACGGTTCATATCTTAACCTAACCAAACCTTCGCACTTGTATCTAAAAACGCTCTATTACACTGTTTCCTTCACAATTACGATATTTGCATGACCTCACAGTTTTTCACCAACTTAGTACAGTACAGAACGCTGTATCTCGCTCAATGACATCGTTCTTTAAGGTTTCACGATGCTTGCATGCGCTTTCATAGCAGTTTCGCACTTGTAACGGTACAAGACGCAGTATCTGGCTTGTTCATGCCGTTTTGTGTGCTTTCACAATATTTCACCTATCGCAGGTTCGTACTCGCAATAAAACAACACTATCTCGTTAGATGACGTCGTTTTTGGTGGTTTCACGACGCTACCTAGCTTAACCTAACCTAACCTAACCTAACCTTCACACTTCTATCGTTAGAAAACGTTTTAATCGCTACTTTACAATGCTTTCTGCAACATTACGACGGTTTCATTCGCTTTCACATTAGATATCGCTGTTTCCGACTTGTAATGGTGAAAAACACTGCATCTCACTAGGTGACAGCGTTTAATGCGGTTTTATGACGGTTCATATCTTAACCTAACCAAACCTTCGCACTTGTATCTAAAAACGCTCTATTACACTGTTTCCTTCACAATTACGATATTTGCATGACCTCACAGTTTTTCACCAACTTAGTACAGTACAGAACGCTGTATCTCGCTCAATGACATCGTTCTTTAAGGTTTCACGATGCTTGCATGCGCTTTCATAGCAGTTTCGCACTTGTAACGGTACAAGACGCAGTATCTGGCTTGTTCATGCCGTTTTGTGTGCTTTCACAATATTTCACCTATCGCAGGTTCGTACTCGCAATAAAACAACACTATCTCGTTAGATGACGTCGTTTTTGGTGGTTTCACGACGCTACCTAGCTTAAACTAACCTAACCTAACCTAACCTAACCTTCGCACTTCTATCGTTAGAAAACGTTTTACTCGCTACTTTACAATGCTTTCTGCAACATTACGACGGTTTCATGCGCTTTCACATTAGATATCGCTGTTTCCGACTTGTAATGGTGAAAAACACTGCATCTCACTAGGTGACAACGTTTAATGCGGTTTTATGACGGTTCATATCTTAACCTAACCAAACCTTCGCACTTGTATCTAAAAACGCTCTATTACACTGTTTCCTTCACAATTACGATATTTGCATGACCTCACAGTTTTTCACCAACTTAGTACAGTACAGAACGCTGTATCTCGCTCAATGACATCGTTCTTTAAGGTTTCACGATGCTTGCATGCGCTTTCATAGCAGTTTCGCACTTGTAACGGTACAAGACGCAGTATCTGGCTTGTTCATGCCGTTTTGTGTGCTTTCACAATATTTCACCTATCGCAGGTTCGTACTCGCAATAAAACAACACTATCTCGTTAGATGACGTCGTTTTTGGTGGTTTCACGACGCTACCTAGCTTAAACTAACCTAACCTAACCTAACCTAACCTTCGCACTTCTATCGTTAGAAAACGTTTTACTCGCTACTTTACAATGCTTTCTGCAACATTACGACGGTTTCATGCGCTTTCACATTAGATATCGCTGTTTCCGACTTGTAATGGTGAAAAACACTGCATCTCACTAGGTGACAACGTTTAATGCGGTTTTATGACGGTTCATATCTTAACCTAACCAAACCTTCGCACTTGTATCTAAAAACGCTCTATTACACTGTTTCCTTCACAATTACGATATTTGCATGACCTCACAGTTTTTCACCAACTTAGTACAGTACAGAACGCTGTATCTCGCTCAATGACATCGTTCTTTAAGGTTTCACGATGCTTGCATGCGCTTTCATAGCAGTTTCGCACTTGTAACGGTACAAGACGCAGTATCTGGCTTGTTCATGCCGTTTTGTGTGCTTTCACAATATTTCACCTATCGCAGGTTCGTACTCGCAATAAAACAACACTATCTCGTTAGATGACGTCGTTTTTGGTGGTTTCACGACGCTACCTAGCTTAACCTAACCTAACCTAACCTAACCTAACCTAACCTTCACACTTCTATCGTTAGAAAACGTTTTACTCGCTACTTTACAATGCTTTCTGCAACATTACGACGGTTTCATTCGCTTTCACATTAGATATCGCTGTTTCCGACTTGTAATGGTGAAAAACACTGCATCTCACTAGGTGACAGCGTTTAATGCGGTTTTATGACGGTTCATACTTAACCTAACCAAACCTTCGCACTTGTATCTAAAAACGCTCTATTACACTGTTTCCTTCACAATTACGATATTTGCATGACCTCACAGTTTTTCACCAACTTAGTACAGTACAGAACGCTGTATCTCGCTCAATTACATCGTTCTTTAAGGTTTCACGATGCTTGCATGCGCTTTCATAGCAGTTTCGCACTTGTAACGGTACAAGACGCAGTATCTGGCTTGTTCATGCCGTTTTGTGTGCTTTCACAATATTTCACCTATCGCAGGTTCGTACTCGCAATAAAACAACACTATCTCGTTAGATGACGTCGTTTTTGGTGGTTTCACGACGCTACCTAGCTTAACTAACCTAACCTAACCTAACCTAACCTTCACACTTCTATCGTTAGAAAACGTTTTACTCGCTACTTTACAATGCTTTCTGCAACATTACGACGGTTTCATGCGCTTTCACATTAGATATCGCTGTTTCCGACTTGTAATGGTGAAAAACACTGCATCTCACTAGGTGACAGCGTTTAATGCGGTTTTATGACGGTTCATATCTTAACCTAACCAAACCTTCGCACTTGTATCTAAAAACGCTCTATTACACTGTTTCCTTCACAATTACGATATTTGCATGACCTCACAGTTTTTCACCAACTTAGTACAGTACAGAACGCTGTATCTCGCTCAATGACATCGTTCTTTAAGGTTTCACGATGCTTGCATGCGCTTTCATAGCAGTTTCGCACTTGTAACGGTACAAGACGCAGTATCTGGCTTGTTCATGCCGTTTTGTGTGCTTTCACAATATTTCACCTATCGCAGGTTCGTACTCGCAATAAAACAACACTATCTCGTTAGATGACGTCGTTTTTGGTGGTTTCACGACGCTACCTAGCTTAACCTAACCTAACCTAACCTAACCTAACCTTCACACTTCTATCGTTAGAAAACGTTTTAATCGCTACTTTACAATGCTTTCTGCAACATTACGACGGTTTCATTCGCTTTCACATTAGATATCGCTGTTTCCGACTTGTAATGGTGAAAAACACTGCATCTCACTAGGTGACAGCGTTTAATGCGGTTTTATGACGGTTCATAACTTAACCTAACCAAACCTTCGCACTTGTATCTAAAAACGCTCTATTACACTGTTTCCTTCACAATTACGATATTTGCATGACCTCACAGTTTTTCACCAACTTAGTACAGTACAGAACGCTGTATCTCGCTCAATTACATCGTTCTTTAAGGTTTCACGATGCTTGCATGCGCTTTCATAGCAGTTTCGCACTTGTAACGGTACAAGACGCAGTATCTGGCTTGTTCATGCCGTTTTGTGTGCTTTCACAATGTTTCACCTATGGCAGGTTCGTACTCGCAACAAAACAACACTATCTCGTTAGATGACGTCGTTTTTGGTGGTTTCACGACGCTACCTAGCTTAAACTAACCTAACCTAACCTAACCTAACCTTAACACTTCTATCGTTAGAAAACGTTTTACTCGCTACTTTACAATGCTTTCTGCAACATTACGACGGTTTCATGCGCTTTCACATTAGATATCGCTGTTTCCGACTTGTAATGGTGAAAAACACTGCATCTCACTAGGTGACAGCGTTTAATGCGGTTTTATGACGGTTCATATCTTAACCTAACCAAACCTTCGCACTTGTATCTAAAAACGCTCTATTACACTGTTTCCTTCACAATTACGATATTTGCATGACCTCACAGTTTTTCACCAACTTAGTACAGTACAGAACGCTGTATCTCGCTCAATGAAATCGTTCTTTAAGGTTTCACGATGCTTGCATGCGCTTTCATAGCAGTTTCGCACTTGTAACGGTACAAGACGCAGTATCTGGCTTGTTCATGCCGTTTTGTGTGCTTTCACAATATTTCACCTATCGCAGGTTCGTACTCGCAATAAAACAACTCTATCTCGTTAGATGACGTCGTTTTTGGTGGTTTCACGACGCTACCTATCTTAAACTAACCTAACCTAACCTAACCTTCGCACTTCTATCGTTAGAAAACGTTTTACTCGCTACTTTACAAGGCTTTCTGCAACATTACGACGGTTTTATGCGCTTTCACATTAGATATTCCTATTTCCGACTTGTAATGTCGAAAAACACTGCATCTCACTAGGTGACAGCGTTTAATGCGGTTTTATGACGGTTCATATCTTAACCTAACCAAACCTTCGCACTTGTATCTAAAAACGCTCTATTACACTGTTTCCTTCAAAATTACGATATTTGCATGACCTCACAGTTTTTCACCAACTTAGTACAGTACAGAACGCTGTATCTGAATTTGAATTTGAATTTATTTCAGACAAACCCGTATACACAGTTTGTCTAGGGGATCGGCGTAAAGGCAAAGAAAGCCTGACAAAGCGCCAACCCCCTATGTACACACATACATAAACAGGTTATATATAGCAGTACAAAAATTGAAATTGAGATACATACAATATCAAAAAACATTTACAATTTTTTTTTTTTTTTTTTACATCAAGCCAGTATTGACAAAGAAATGAACAGCAATTATGAATTAGCACATAAAGAAATAATAAGAGACTATTTACGCACAAACAAACAGGCAGACAAAAGCAAAAAAATTCATAAAGTCACAGCAGCACATAAAAGTTACATAAAATAAAATGAATCGAAAGAGGTATGAGAATCTGTTTGAGTTTTTAGAAGGAATGTGTGTATCTTCTTTTTGAAAACATAAATGGAGGAACTTTGTTCAATTAATGCCATCACAGTGGGGTGTTCATTAAGAAAGTGGGGAATTTGGTAAGTTAGTTTTTGTGTACCGTAATTTGTACGAAGCGTGTCTTTCTTGAAACTAATGTGTCGTAAATTATGACTGTGGTCACGCTCGTGATACTTCCTGAAAAATTCAATTCGATTAGATTTAACTTCACGATATATAATCATTGCTAATTTTTTATGTCGGATATTATTAATGACTAGCAGTCTATGTTTTTCGAAAAAAGGGGCTGTGTGCGAACGAAAAGGTAGAAGTTCAATTAATCGCACAGCTCGTTTTTGTAATAGATATAAATTATTGAGGTTAGTTTTTGTCGTCGTTCCCCAAATCAGAAGACAATAGTGAAGGTGCGAATGTATGGTTGCGTAATAAATCTGTCTTTTTAACCATACTGGTAATAGGCTGCGCAACGTGCATAGTACTGCCAACTGCTCGAGAGATGTTTTTTCGTAAGTAATTTATATGCACAGACCAATCTAAATATTCGTGAAAAAAGACACCGAGAAATTTAAGAGACGCAACGCGTTCAATAGGCTGTCCCTGAAAGCTAATAATATTCTTACTAGTGTATGTTTTGTTACGAGGTCTAAAAACAACAAATTTTGTTTTTTTAGCATTTAGATTTAACCTGTTGGCCCTAAGCCATGTAGATAAGTTTTGTAGCCAAATATTCGCTTTCAACATAAGGTCGTCAATATCTGGCCCAGAGAAGAATACATTCGTGTCATCGGCGTACAAAATAATGTCAGGTGTAAGAGGTATGTTAACTATATCATTTATGTACATAATAAACAAGAGTGGGCCAAGGATTGACCCTTGTGGCACGCCGCATGTAATTTTACCGAATTCAGATTTCGCATTACCAATGTTGGTGTATTGCACACGGTTTTCTAGGTAACTTTTTACAATGTCTAGAGCTATACCTCTGACACCGTATCTGGATAGTTTGAGCAGTAAAACATCATGCTTAACGGAATCAAATGCTTTTTTAAAGTCAAGGAAAAGCCCTACCGTGAATAGTTTTTTTTCTATGTTGTCAACTATTTTATCTTTAATATCGAGTAATGCCATTTCAGTGGATTTTTTCTTTTGGAAACCATATTGATTTTTTACGATAATGTTTTTTTGCTGAAAAAAATTAGTAAGCCTGAAGTTTATAGCTTCTTCAATAACCTTGGAAAACATAGGTAAAACAGAGATTGGCCTATAGTTACCGAGATCGTTTTTATCTCCTCCTTTAAAAATAACTGATACCCTTGCAATCTTCAGTTCGTTGGGAAACGTTCCAGAGCTTAGAATAAGATTGCATATGTGCGATAGAGGTAAACAGATAGCATGAGCGACTACTTTAAGAGGAACTGCCTTCAATTCATCTACACCACAGGCACTGTTGTTTTTTAACTTTTTTAACAAGCCGCATATTTCTTCCGGTGTAGTAGGATATATATAAATTGTTGAGTCTGAGCTGTTCATGTAAGAAGTGCAGCTGATATCATTTGTCGGTGAAGACGTGCAAACACCTGCCTTTAAAAAATGCTCATTAAACTTGTTTGCCAGCGAACTACCCGTATATGATACGCCCTCAATCAATATTTCCGATATTACGTCTCTTTCGTTTTTATTTCGTAGTTCATTAACGCAATTCCACACTTTCCTGGAATCGTTAGCAATGCTAGTAAACTTAGCCTCGTAATACAAGTTACGTGCTTGTTTAATATCAGCTGCTAATTTATTTCTCATTTTTTTGTATTCAGCTAACCTGATCAAGGTTCTTTGTTTTTATAAACAATGCAAATAGTTTATCACGGGTCTTTATTCTCTTCAGTAAAGAGGCATCAATCCATGGTTTTCTCGATTTTTTATGTTTTTTAAGCTGTTCTAAGGGAAATACAGTGTAATAGAGTTCTTTTAATGTTCTAATAAATAAGTCATAGGAGACGGTAGGATCAGTTATCTGCAAGACAGGCTCCCAGCTAGTTCCTTCAACCAAATGTTTGAAATAATTAACCCTTTCTGCAGATATTTTTCTTAAAAGAATAGGTGGCTGTTTGCGTTGGTTGTGTTGAGCCATGTGAGGCGTAAAAAAAATGAAGAAGGGCAAATGATCACTTATGTCTGATATTAACACTCCGGCATCAGATTGACCAATTTCATAATTTGTAAAACAAACGTCTAGCAAAGTTTCAGATTTGCTCGCTATTCTTGTAGGTACATCAATGACATTTTGACAGCCAAAACAAAGAAAAACATCAAGCAGCATCTGTGCAGGTGACTCCACAGAGAGAAAGTTTATATTCAGGTCTCCACTAATTATTATAGGTAGACCAACGTATGAACAGTGCTCTAAAACACGCTCTAGAAATTCAATAAATTTTGTTACAGAACCGTTTGGAGGCCTATATAAAACGGCTAGCATTGTGTTAAAGCACTTCACAAGCAAACATTCATAGTGAACATCAATGATTGAGTATTCTGGAATAACTTCATAATTAAAGTGGTTTTTGATGTACACAGCAACGCCTCCTCCTCTTTTTTTAGGTCGTGATACTGATATGCAGTTGTATCCCGAAAAGTTTACAGCGGGGCAGTCATTGGAAAACCAAGTTTCGGTGAATGCCAATACGTCAAACTCATGATCTAAGTTGTCTAAAAAAAGGTTAACAGAATCATGATTATTTTTAAACTTCGTGTGTTAAGGTGAAGCAAAGAGAATCGCTTGGCGCCACGTAAGGCCTTGAGACGCCTAAATGAATCAGCATCATGGTATTTTGTGTTGTCGTGAGCAGCCATATGCTTATATGGCGCAAGAAAAGAAAAAAAAAAAAAGTGTCACTTTTAGAGTTATCTTATAAGGTCGAGGTCACTGGCTGTCTTAATCCGTATTACTCTGTCCCGTTCACTGCGCCGAACGAAGAATTTTCCGTCCTTGACCCAGGCGAATTGATATTTCATTTCTCTTGCCTTTGTTTTCATTTGCCAGAACAACCGCTTATTCTGTGCAGTCAAGTTTTCATTGATGAAAACCTTTGAATTCTTTTTTCGTAGCTCGCCTCTTTTTGCAAGCCAAGCGTCACGAGTACACCGGGCAGAAAAACGCACGATAATAGGCGATGGCTTATCACCCCCGTCTGTGCCTGCTCTAGTGCGCAGTCGGTGGGCGGCTTCAATATCCTTTCCAGATAATTTTGGAAGCTCCAGTTCATCAGCTAAAAGATTAAGTTTTTCTATTACTTTTTCATTAGTTTGTTCGCCTAGTCCATGGATTTCCAGGTTAAGGCGTCTGCTATATTGATCAAGGTTATTAACTTCTTGCTTAAGCATTTCTACTTCACTATTGTTAGTCTGCGTTTCAAGTTTTTCCACTCGCTTTCTTAAATTGCTCATATCAGTACTCTGTCGCTTCATTTCGGCAAGCACGTCATCATACTTGCTTGACATTTCCTGTAGTGACCTTTCAATACCACATACAGTGTCAGCAACACCTGCCTCGATCAATTACATCGTTCTTTAAGGTTTCACGATGCTTGCATGCGCTTTCATAGCAGTTTCGCACTTGTAACGGTACAAGACGCAGTATCTGGCTTGTTCATGCCGTTTTGTGTGCTTTCACAATATTTCACCTAATCGCAGGTTCGTACTCGCAACA